>SEYY01011569.1:77500-155000 GCA_009176605.1 Armadillidium nasatum | reverse complement strand
TAATATTTTTAGAGGAAGACTATTAAAATGTGAATAAATTTAGTTATATAATCTTGTAACTAATTTCAATGCTTTCGCTCTAAGTGAGGCTAGCGATGTTTTATTGTTATCTTTTTTTATCGCTTACTTGGGTGTTAATGATATATTTTTTTAAGTGCTTCATAATCTCGCATATATATATATATATATATATATATATATATATATATATATATATATATATATATATATATATATATATATATATATATATATATATATATATATATATATATATATATATATTATTAGTGATGGATCGGATGTCATATTTTGTAATTTGCGATTCGGATGTCGAATTTTGGAGAATAATCTTTTCGAACCAAGGATTAAGAAACGACAAAGCTTCCAATATTTCGAACACTGTGAATAAAGAAAATGAATCAAATAATCAAACATCTTCCAAGAAAAGGAAACGCAAATCCCAAAGATCCGAAGAAAATGTTGAAAAATGTAAAAAAGCCAAACTTTGTAATACCCCAATTTCTTCCAGACTTCTAAAGTTCCAAAAATTATTTGAAATGCCTCCTGACCCAATATCCCCTATGTCTTCTCTTCTATCCCCTGTCTCTTCTAATATATCCTCTTCTTCATAAATGTTATTGTAAATAATAAATTGTTAAATATGTTAATATTCCTTATGACGAAATTATTTTGATGTATATATTTCTTTGACGAAATTAAGTGTTTATTATTTCTTGACATAACAAAAGGAATTTTTTTTTTTTTTTGACTCCTTTATTTAATTTATATAATATGTTTCACTCTTAAAAAGGGAGCAATGTATAGTTTTTATATTTGTAGTAAAACATTTTAATAATTAAAATAAAAGAGTAAAGTAAATTAATTGTAATTTAAAATATTATACATTGTTAACTTTTCGAGCTTCACTCAAAATGTATTTTGTTATTATTATTTATTTATTTGTAGACGCTTTAAGACTTGTGCCTATATAAGGAAGTCAAAGTAATTTTTGAACACAGTTGGGGAGGGAAGGAGAAGGTGGAAGTACCATGGCTTCCATCCGGAGGATCTTTGTTCCTCTTTCTCCTTAGAGTTGAGTTTGTGAAGGATTGGTTATATCGGGCCAATTATAAATCCTTGGGATTGTCTTCACAAATAAATAGTTACCTTTGAACTATTGTTCAACTCTTAACACTTTAGATTATATTACCCCTCTATAATAGCTATCGGTTTAACTCTGTAATGTAACTTGTAACTTGTATAGATTAATTTCCCCTTTCGTTATCTTAAATAATTGTAACTTATAGTTTCCTTATTGTTAATATGACTCTTTATTATTTTATCTTTTATTCTTTTATATATATATAAACTTATTTATTAAAATTATAAACTATTTAAATCCCAATGATTTAAATCCCAATGATTCCTATATTTGTCTTAACCTCACTATTTTTATTTTTGTAATTTCTGCTGAGCTCTTAACACTAAACACTAATTTAAAAATAGGGCTCAGACCTATATACTATATATATATATATATATATATATATATATATATATATATTATACTAATCGGTATCGGTATCGGCTATATATAATATATCGGTATCGTATCGGCCATATATCGGTATCGGTATATACTTATATATATATATATATATATATATATATATATTATATATATATATATATATATATATATATATATATATATATATATATATATATATATATATATATATATATATATATATATATATAGTAGCTATAGACATATGGCTAATAGCGTAGAAAATAACATCACTGTAGCAGAAGTTTTAACAAGAAACTTTTGCAATATAATATAAAAACAATTCGACTTTTCGGATTCTACATAATCCATTTTCAAAATTCAAAAGCATTTTGTAACCTCTTTCCCTAACCATCTGCCTTCTACCTCCCCAGAACATTCATCCATACGCAAAGGGGCCCTTTCTAATAATCATCCCTCTCGCCCATTTGACTTCAGCATTTTATCTTCTAGTTTCGTCCGGATTCTGATAGAAAAATCCTTAAATTATTATTTATTAAACGTCACTCTTCTTTCTCCTCTATCCTTTTGTTGGTCTATTAATACTCCTTCAGTATATATATATATATATATATATATATATATATATATATATATATATATATATATATATATATATATATATATATATATATATATATATATATATATATATATATATATATATATATATATATATATATATATATATATATACATTATATATATATATATATATATATATATATATATATATATATTTGTGTGTTAGTTCGTACATATATTGCCGCGTTTATTAATTGTATTAATTTTAACTCACTTTCCTTGTTGCTATGTATATTCAAATCACTCAGTTTATAATTTTTCCAACATTAATGATAGTTACTTCATATTATTTGTGTCCTGATATATATATATATATATATATATATATATATATATATATATATATATATATATATATATATATATATATATATATATATATATATATATATATATATATATATATATATTAGTGGCGTAATTATAGGGGGGGGGGTGGATATGGTGTCAGATCATCAACCTCTTGTCTACAACGTAGTTAATGCCATTAAAATTTTTTATTATTATTATTATTATTATTAAGATAATCTATGTGCTTCGTTTTAAGTATCATTGACTAAAACGCTTTCCTTGGTTAGTATAATCGACGATGGAATTTAGTGCAATTTGCAAATAGTGTGCATTATTTTCTAGAGGAGGAGCTAGTGGCAATTCACAGGACCTTTGCGCTTTCCTTAAGAAAGGTTTCTACATTGGTAAAAAATCAATTGAAAAATTTACGCGCCATGCTTCGTTAAAATACCACATGGATTATGTTGCTGAGATTTTTGAACAAGCGTGGGAAAGACCTGAACTTTCAATTCAATACAGAATAAATAAGGAAAGACGAAACAAGTATTGGAGAACAGAAAACAACTTGTTCCAATAATTGAAACAGTATTACTGTGTTTTCCGGCAAGAATTGGCTCTTCGTGGCCGTCGAGATTCTGGTAAAATATTAATGTCAGAAGAATCCAAGAATAATAATTGAAGGAAACTTTCGGGAAATACCACTATATAGAGCAAAAGATGATGTCAATTTGCATAATTCTTTAGAGGGAGAGGGTTATAAATATCTTAGTCCACAAATTCACAATTTCAAAATAGAAGCCTGCAATCCTATTTTGTTTAGTCAAGTTGTTGACACTGTTAACAAGGCTAAATTTTTTACAACTCTGGTAAATGAAACTTCTTCAAATAACTCCGGCGTTGAGCAAGTTTCCATTTGTGCTAAATATGTTAATCCAGAGACACTAAAACTAAGTGAAGTTTTTTCTAAATTATGTTCCTAAACGTGATTTAACAGACACAGACAGGACTGGCTTATCTAATTTTAGAAAGTTTTGGATTGTTTGGCATTGATACAGCGTATCTTCGTAGTCAAAGGTATAGTGGAGCTGCAGCGATGTCGGGTGTCTTCAACGGAGTACAAACACACGTTTCTAGGATTCATCCACTTGCAGTTTACACTCATTACGCCGCTCATTCACTGAATTTAGTTGTGTCCAAGTCTTGTTAAGTCGTAGGAATTCAATGTTACATCGGAGTCAGGGAAGGGTACAATTTAAATTTTTTTTTTTTTTTTAAATTTTCGACCAATTACTTTTTTTTAAAGCTTGGCTCCAAATAACTTTGAAACCGTTATAGACTCTGGGAAAAAAGTCAGAAATCGACTGTTTTCAGCGGAAAAAAATATATATACATTGAAAATTTCAGGGTAAATGGTCAAAAACTAAAAAACTTTTTTTGAAATTGACCCCTTCCCATAAAACATGAAGAATTGAAATGCTTTCAAATCTTAATGTTAAGTATAGATTCGAAAACTTTGGAAAGAACGGAGGTTGAAGGTGTGAGACGGTAGTTGGAAGGCTTAGAGAGGTCCGACTTTTTCGGCACAGGCTGGAATGAGCGCATGTTTCTATCAAGGGGAAAAGACCGAAGTAGAAAGACAGAGATGAAATAGATTACCAAGGCAGGGTGCAAGTCCGGAAGCACAAGTTTTGAGAACCACAGGAGGGATACCATCAGGACCGTACGCTTTCTTAGTGTTGTGCTCATAGAGGGCAGAAACATCTTTAGGCGAAAAATACAATTTTGGGGATACATGAATTGGAGGGGGTTGAAAGAAATGAAATAGCTTCGGAATCGTCTAGTTTTTTTTTCTTTTTTAGAACGCCACCACTCACGGGCAGAGCCCTTTTCAAGGAGGGGGCACACACAAGGGGGAAGAAAACTCATTCACATATGGAACTCAAACAAATACACACATAGGGAGAAAATTCGTTTAACCACACACACACACTAACGCACAACTCTAAGGTGGGCGCAGACGGAAGCCTTGAAAAGTGGAAGATTAAATACAGAAGGAAAAATAGATGATGGTAGAGAGTTCCATAGAATAGAGGTGGCTGGAAAGAAGGCACCAAAACGGGCTAGCCTGGGGTTCCATACGTCCACACAAAATTGATGCGAAAGCAGGGCACCCTTTGTGCAACGAGGACGAAGCAACGGTGGAGGAATGCGAGAGGCCAATTCCCTCGAGCACATGCCATTGTAGTACCTATAGAAAAGAGATAGCACGCAAACGTCACGTCGCAGAGATAGAGGGTCAAGAGAGTTTGAAAGTAGGGGACAGTTTATTAATTTTTTATTTTTTGACTCAACCATATCCAGAAGAGAGGAACCAGAGTCCCCCCAAATGTGAGAACAGTACTCCATGCAAGGGCGAATAAGACCTTTACATATATGAAGCAACTGCTCAGAAGAAAAAAATTCTCGCAATCTGAACAGAACTCCCAGCTTTTTAGAGGCCGCTTTAGCAACCATTGTGATATGTAGTTTCCAAGACAGTTTGTTGTTTATGTTTAGACCAAGAATGTTAATATTATTTACAGGTGAGACGGGAGAGCCATCGAAGAGGATTTCAAAGTTAGGAGATGTTTTTGAGAGGGAGATGTGAAGAAGTTTAGTTTTTAAAGAGTTGAATTTCACAAGGTTGCTATGACCCCACCGGAAAATCCCATCCAGATCGGCCAAGAATAGAATCGGAAAGTTGAAGACGAGAAGCAAAAGAGGGAGCAGATTTGAAATGAGTAGAAGTATGCAGAGTTGAGTCATCAGCATAAGAGTGAACAGAGTTAGAAGTGCAGTTGAGAAGATCGTTAATGAAAAGTAAGAATAGAGTTGGAAATAAAACAGAACCCTGAGGAACACCACAGTTGACAGGAAAGGAGGAAGAGGTCGCCCCATCTACAAGTGCCGAAATGGAACGATCTGAGAGAAAACTAGACAAGAGTAAGCAAAGGGAAGGAGTAAACCCAAAGGAAGGGAGCTTGGAGAGCAGTGACACATGCCATACCCGGTCAAAAGCCTCGGATATGTCAAGCGCCACCACACAAGACTCCCCGAAGTCCCTAAGGTCAGAAGACCATAGATCAGTTAGATAGGAAAGTATGCCACCAGTTGACCTCGAGCATCGAAAGCCATACTGGTGATCTGAGAGAAGAGAAAGACTTCAAATGATCCAGGAAATGAGAGTTGAGGAGAACTTCAAAAATTTTAGACAGAACACAAGTGAGAGCTATAGGTCGATAGTTAGAAGGGTCAGAGCGACTACCTTTTTTCGGGATCGGCTGAACAAATGCACGCTTCCAGCATTGAGGGAAAGTATTAGTATTAAGGCATAGAGTAGAGCTGAATAAGGACAGGGGCCAGCTCGGAAGCACACTCCCTCAGAACACGAGGGGGAATGCCATCCGGGCCACTGACCTTCCTGATGTTCATAGATTTCAGGATCCTATGCACCCGATCATGAGTAATTACAGGTATAGACATGGGACACCTGAGAGAGGGAGGATGGCAGAATCGAGCAGGGTGGAATTTGATGAAAAAAGGAGGCCGAAGACATTAGCCTTTTCAGAGGGAGTATTAGCTACAGAACCATCAGAACGAATAAGAGGAGGAAAGGCAGATTTACAGAAGTTATTAGAGATATTTTTGATAAGAGGCCAGAAATTTTTATCAGTAGAAGAGCCATGGAGGTCAGCGCACTTCCTTTTTATGAAAGTACGCTTAGTCCGTCGAAGAACATCCCTGCATTGATTCCGAGCTGAATGAAAATTAGCAAGAGTGATAGGAGAAGGAGAGTTTTTCCATTCACGATAAGCATTGTCTCTCTCCCGAAGGACAAGAGAACAGTTGCCATCTAACCAAGGATTTTGAGGAGAAAAAGATTTAGTTGAAGATGGAATGAATCTGCCCATCCCGTCAAGGATTCCGCCCCCTGCCTTTTCAGCAGAG
This sequence comes from Armadillidium nasatum, assembly GCA_009176605.1. Classification (NCBI taxonomy): domain Eukaryota; kingdom Metazoa; phylum Arthropoda; class Malacostraca; order Isopoda; family Armadillidiidae; genus Armadillidium; species Armadillidium nasatum. Next base: position 148,564 of record SEYY01011569.1, on the reverse strand, counting down.
ACAGAAGCGTCCCCCGAAACAAAGCAAGATTCACTCCAATGATAGTTAGCAAAGAAGCGGCGCATTGCCCCCCAATCAGTCCGATTAAAGTGCCAGAAAGTACGTTTAGGGCATGGTGGAGCATAACTAAGCTATAAGATTATGGTCAGAGTTACCAATAAGAGGGAAAATGGTGTATTTATAACTAGAAGGAGCAGTGGTGAAACATAAATCAAGTGTATTCAAAAATTGGTTAGGAAGATCTGGAATGTGTGTGGGTTCCTTAATCAACTGCTCCAGATCGTTGAGAATGCTGAATGATATGGCCTCCCTCCCACCTGTATCAGTATGAGTGGAGCCCAACCATTCAGTGTGGTGTACGTTGAAATCCTTTAAATAAAGGAATTTTTTTTGGCTCTTAGGATATAGTTAGGGTATTTATAGAGTATATTTATTTATGGTGCTTGTTGTTTTTAGCCATTTATTTCGTGTATATATATATATATATATATATATATATATATATATATATATATATATATATATATATATATATATATATATATATATATATATATATATATATATATATATATATATATATATATATATGGTAAACGACAGAGGCCTACTATTTTTTACCATATCTAAATTGAAGGCTGACATGCTCCGATACATGTGCAAGTCATATAAAGTTTAGAGTACATAGATGTATTCGATTGGAGAATTCTGAAGATCATTGTCCATTTTAATAGCGATAGTATAGAGAAAGGGAAACAAGAATCTGGCAAGCAGGGAAAGATTGGACAAGGTTAATGAGAGTGAATAATATTGTTAAGACGAAAAGTCCTAGATTCCACCTTTTCAATATTGTGTTAATAATACCATCTCATATGTATGAGTCATATTTCATGCAAAAGAGAACGACACCCATTAAAAAGAATACAGGTGGCAAGCTGTGAAGAAATTCTGAAGGCGCCTCAGAACACTCAACCTATTAAAAGCTAGCTTAGTAGGAGGAATAATATGATACTTAAACAAAGATCACGGAAAAAAGAAGCGCAGAGAAAGTTAAAAATAGACGAAGGTTTAAGTTTTGTGTTATCTAAATAGATTTTATAGTTGTTGAATATAATGTCGAGTAGAAAGCTGAAGCAACCAAGCTTTTTTGTGTCTTTGAAAACAAAAATCTTTTCTGTATCTCAAAATCGAAGGCGTTATTCTAAGGCCACAATTCTAAGATGAAGTATTTAAATGCGGCTTTGACATCTTTTCAAATGAAGTGGAGATGTTTATGAAGTGTTAAAGAGAAGGTGACCTTAAAAAAAAGTAGAAATAGAGCATATAATTAAATTTATTGGATAAACTATAGCCTACACCAGATACTATAGAACCACCGGAAAGGAAATCAGATAAAAGATTACGGAAAAAAGGAGGACAAAAAAAAAGGGGGGGGGGAAAGAGAGAGAATGGAAAGGTCACCAGAATAGCGTTAATTAAGGTAGTCATACCAGACTGTCACCGACCGATTAAATTATAAATTTACAAATCTTGTTAAAGGTAAATTTGAAACTTTGGAAAGAACAAAGATTAAAGAAATATAAGTATAGATAGAAGGCGGTTGAAAGGGGTTTGCCCTTTTCAGCTCAGCTTGCATCAGCTTACTCTTACAACAGTAAGGAAAGTTTGAAGTTATTAGACAGAAGAAAATGTCCACAAGGCATGGTGTAAAGTCATTAGCAGTAGAATTAAAAACCGCAGGTAAGACGGTCATAATTGTACGACATTCTTAGTATTAAGATAAGAAATATCAGAAATCAAATTTAAAAGATTATTTATAGTTCCTGATTATCTAAAATAAAATTAGAGGCAAATATGTGAGCGAAGAGATCTCTTTTAGCAGCATTGTTGTCCCGATAGAAGAATCAAGAGGAGGGAAAAGATAAGAAACAAATTTGAAGTTGTAATATATTTAAAAAACATTTTTAAATAAATTGCAAAAACATCCACTTTTAAAGTGTCATGCGAAAGCCATCATACATTTGAAAATTTTATTACATAAATAAATACATAAGAGCAATATAATTTTTTGTTACCGCTAAGCAACACGTACTTTCAAAATTAGTGTCACAGGCGGTTTTTTTTGTTTGTTAGAATTCTTCCTGCTACTAAAGAAAAGAGCCATTCTACAGGTTCAGACGATGAGAGAGTAGCGTTATACTTAAGAAAGAGATTACATATCAACGTAAGCTTTTGAAAGGCCTCGACATTCACTTTTGAAGTTCGACTCTGAAAATCTCCTATGCTAAAGTCAAAGTGTTCATCTCTTTCCGTACCTTTGAGAAACTTTTAATAGTTTCTATAATGTCTCTATATTGAGACTGGGAATTTGAGTATATTAAAGTATCTGCATTCATCACGAGACTCTGGACTACTGACTTTTTAGATTCAGTAGCACAAGATTTAGAGTAAAAGGTAAAAAAAATAGAGTAAAGGTGACATGCACTCACCAAAATTGCATTATGACTATCTAAGTCGGTTTCTACGAAATTCAGATATTAATGAAAACGTTTATCAAAAATTTTTTTACAATTTCTTTGTGAAGCGTTTCTGCATAAAAAATTGACAAAAAAAAGTAACAGCTAGCCACAGTAACTTAAGTAATTAACTAATAATTACACTGGTCAACAAATTATTTCCGACTCTAAAAAAGTCAATTCTTATGTATTAAGAAATAATTATTTTGAAAATGTTTTAAAAAATTTGGGTTGGCAACATTGATTAAAAAAAAAAACCTCCAGACTTCAATAACTACCACTCAACAATTTATTTCACTGGTCAACCCTATATTTTTTCCGAGTTTAAATTATTTAATTATTATGCGTTTTGTGATGAAAACTTTTGTGACATTGAAAACTATTACTTAACTCTCATTTTCATGGAAAATATTAATTTTAGTAATGAATTATTTAAAAATTCCACTTTTTCTGAAGAAATTTTTTAAAATTTTGTGTTAGCAACACTAATTGAACATTCTTATATAAAGGGAGGCAATTTTGATAATATAGACATCAGTGCTATGCAGACACTAACTCTAAAATAGGTGGGTCTTTTATTAATTATAATAACATGTTTTTCTGCCGAAGTCACTCGTTTGAATTCCGTTTTACTTTTATTTCATTTCAGATTAATAATTAAATTTTACGATGCCGCCAACATGCGTTAATTGAATGAATAATTTTATGTGTGTGTGTTGAAGTGACCTTTGCATTTCAGAAACGTAAAATTACTTTATTTCGATTGTAAAATTGGATATCGGAATAAATCCTGGTCACCACACACTTGCTATAATTCGTATGCAGTAAATCACAGTCAACGCTTTTCGTCGTTCCCATGATATGGTGAGAACCTACCAACCATGCATAAGTGATTATTATTGAAAGATGCTTTCACTTCAACATGGAATGTCGAGAAAGAAAAATAGGATCATCAAGTATCCAATTATACTACCAGCTATACGACTAGTAGAATGGGGAGATGATCAGTCTGTTACAATCTCACAAACATTACGTCCTAAAGCCTGATGAAACCATACACTCCCGTAGTTGCCTGTAACAAAAACATTTTGTCGCTTTTACATATTAAACTCTGACTATTGAAGAATTTTATGAAGGCAATGGATCTGAAAGGAGAACCTTTGAAGTAATTATGGAGAATATTCCCACGTGTGATTGATGCTAAGATCAAAGAGGTAATCATTGTTGGCCTATCGATTCATAAACTGTTTAAGGACAAAGTATTCAATAGGGATGTTTAAGGGAATGAGAAAATCGTTTAGGAAACTTTCAAATCTATTGTTGACAACTTTTTGGGAATCGATGAGATAAAAACAACGATGTAGCTGTTAATGGATATTAAAAAACGTATCGAGAATACACTTTCTTCATTCCCAACTTAACTTCTCAAGCAAATGTGATTCGCAGAGTAACGGGCATGTAATACGATTCCACAAAGACATTCCAGTGATGGAAAGAAGGTATCAGGGTTAGTGTAATAATGCCTTTATCATTGCAGAGTATTTTTGGAATGTGATAAAAAATACACCAGAAATTACATTAAAAAAACAACAATTATAGGTAAGAGTTTCATATTATCTTTAATCTTTAACTGAAGAATGGATATGTTAAGTTTCTCTCTCTCTCTCTTATATATATATATATATATATATAATATATATATATATATATATATATATATATATATATATATATATATATATATATATATATATATATATATATATATATATATATATATAATCTTATGGGCAAAAGCCAGTGGCCTACCAATTACCATCAGAGTTGGGAAAATACCGAAACCTGGTCGTTGAAGAACGACATGTCCAGATACACGGCGTTTGAAAGTGTGCTAGTCAAAGGAAGTTCGGAAAACAAATAAAGGAGTGTGTTCCTGATTCTACCAGTAGAGTACATGTAAGACTGTGCATAGTAGTTAAATCGTAGTGGTTAAATTTGGGGTCTGAGAGTTGGGCAGAGAATGGATGAAACTGTGTAAAAAGGCGTGTCGCACGAACATTTCTCAAGAGAAGGAGGTATGTGACCAGAAAGTTCAGAAGAACAGTGTCCGTTGTAAAAGCGATATTAGAGAGAGAGAGAGAGAGAGAGAGAGAGTGACGAACAATTCGACGTGCAGAAAATGGTTGGAGAGAATTAGGGAGAGTTGAAGAGACGAAAAGTTCTAGCTACACCTTTTCAAGGAGAGCTGTATCAGTTGTACCATCCCAGATGTGTGAGACGTACTCCATACAGGGATGAACAACACCCTTATAAAGAGCAAGCATCTGGTGTTGCGTGAAAAAATTCTGAAGGCGCTTCAGAACACCCAACCTCTTAGAGGCTTGTTTAGAAAGAGAAGTAATGTAATCAATCTACCAAGAGATCACGAGAAAAAGAAACATCGAGAATATTAAGGACAGATGAAGGCTTGGTTGAGTGTTTTCGAAGATTTAATAGTTGTTCGGAAGGTTGTGTCGAATAGAGATGGAGGAATTGAGCTTTTGAGCCATTGAAAACAACTGTTTTCTCTGCCACAATTTGAAATAAGAGGAAGATCAGTGGTTAGTTGCTTCAAGGCCACTGTTCTAGCGTCAAATAACTGCTGTTGGGAAAGAGGCGTCTTTCAAATTTAAAGGAGTAATGAAGGATGAGTCATCAGCATATGAGTGAATAAGTAATGAAGTAATAGAGTAAGATCATTAATGAAAAGTAGGAAAATTTTTGGGGATAGGACAGATCCTTGAGGAATATCACTATTAATAGATTTAAAATTAACGGTGGCCGTCTACAAAAGCTGCTATCGAACGACCGAAAAGTAAATGAGAAAGAAGGATAGATTCCGAAAGAGGGAAGTTTAGAAATCAAAGCTTTGTTCCGGACTCTATCGAAGGCTTTCGATATGTTCAGCTCCACAACAAAAGATTCACCGAAGTACCGAAGAGTAGGGGTCCAAGAGTCAAAGAGAAGGGGAAGATCACCAGTAGAGCGTTTCTTACGAAAACCATACTGGCAATCAAAGATTTGAAGAATTGAGATGCTTCCAAATCTTCAAATCTTCCTGTCATGGATAGATACGAAAACTTTGGAAAGAACGAAAGTTAAAGATATGGGACAGTAGTTGGAAGACTGAGAGGGGTACCCCTTGTTCGGCACAGGCTGAATGAGCGTACGTTTCCAGCAAGAAGGGAAGACTGAAGTAGAAGACAGAAACGAAAATGTTTACCAAGGCAGGGTGTAAGCTCGGAAATACAAGTTTTGAGAACCACTGGAGGGATACCCTCAGAACCGTACGTCTTCTAAGTATAAGCTCATAGAGAGTAGAAATGACGTCTTTAGAAGAAATTATAATTTTAGGCATAAATGAATTAGAGGGGGCTGAATGAGTAGGAACAGCTCCGGAATCGTCTAATGTTGAATTAAAGGTTTGAGCGAAGAGGTCAGCTTTAGAAGGTATAACGGCAGTTGTGCCGTCAGAAGATACTAGAGGAGAGGAAAGAAGAAAAAAAGTTAGAGTTCACATTTTTTGGTAAATGCCAGAAAGAGCGTATAATAGAAGAGCAACCAGAAAGTCCTTGGAGGTTGCTCTTGTGTATTCATAAGCCTCCTCTTTGGATTTCTCTTTTGAACCGCCAGTAGCGTAATGGTAAAACTCTATGCTTTTGTGTTATAGGGCCCGGGTTTGATTCCCCTATAGCAAACTTTAAACTCTGATGTTTAATGTATCTGAAGTGGTAGGGTATGAGTTAGCAGACCTTAATTATTATATATATATATATATATATATATATATATATATATATATATATATATATATATATATATATATATATATAATATATATATATATATATATATATATATACTATGAATTAATTATTTCTAACAATGTGGCAATAAAATGAGTGTGTTCTTTAACTCATAAAATAGTGTGAAATTCTTAATTACTACTTTTAATCAAAGGAAAATTCTGTTCGAATTTGCACAAAGTTTTCAAAATATAGTTTAATCTTTTTATTAGTTTTAATGTTTTTTCTTTAAAGTGAAGTTAGCGATTTTATAATGTCTTTCCAATTTACAAAAATGTTAACGAAAATAGTTTTTAATATATATATATATATATATATATATAATATATAATATATATATATATATATATATATATATATATATATATATATATTATATATATATATATATATATATATATATATATGCCAGACTGCACTTTGGTATCCTTAAATATCTCAAAAACTACTAAACCTAGGTAAAAAACGATACAACTTTTGGAATCGTTGAAGAATTTTGATAATGAAACATTGGGAAATAAAAAATAGATTCTTATAATAAATTTTATTACATAAGTAAATAAAACTTCTTTATAAGCATCGCGAGAATCGTCGCCAGCCAGAATCTTACGCCTGGCAATGTCATTTTTAAAAAATTTTTTTTTAGAAATTGGAAAACATGGGAAACATCCCAAATCGTCTACAAAAAAAAGTAGTCTACAATATCATCACCACTCACGGGTCGGGGGGTACGGGGGGCAGAGCCCCCCTTAGACAAATGTTCGTTTTTTTGCACGCCCTACTGTACGTTTTTTATTCTGCTGCGGTGCCGTTAAAACGTAAGTATCGAATTTTCCTAAAATATCGTACAAAACCGAATTTTTTATTTTTTTTTTTAAACTTTTTTTCACAACTTTTATAATTTTCACGATCAAAATTCTTCAAGGATTCCAAAAATGTTATCGTCTTTTACGTAGGTTTAGTAGTTTTTGAGAAATTTAAGGGGACCAAAGTGCAGGCTGACCTATGGCCAGAGTTTACATTAGCATCCACCCATAACTCAAAAACTACTAATCCTACGTTAAAAAGGATTATATTTTTGAAATCCTTGTCGAATTTTAGGTAAGAAAAATTGGGAAATAAAAAATTAATTCTTATAATAATTTTATTACGTAAGTAAATTTTACTTTTTTATAAGCCTCGCAAAAATCTTACGTCTGGCAATGTCACTTTTTTAAATTTTTTTAGAAATTAGAAAACATGGGAAATACCCTAAATCGTCTACAGGAAAAGTAGTCGACAATATCATCATCATTCACAGGTTGGGGGGTACGGGGGGCAGAGCCCCACTTAGACAAATGTTCGGGTTTTTTACATGGCCTTCATTTTAATATTCAACTTATCGTATATATATATATATATATATATATATATATATATATATATATATATATATATATATATATATATATATATATATATATATATATAATATATATAATATATATATATATATATATATATATATATATATATATATATATATATATATATAATATATATATATATATATATATATATGGTGGTCGAGGAAGCAGTTTTGAACGTAAACAAATAACATTTATATATATTAATTAACTTGGAGGCGTTTGGCAATTTGTCATATGGGATAGCAAGACGGAGAAACTCTCCCTCGATGCTTTCTCTCTCTGCGCTTGTTGCTTCAACAGATAAGACGTATAATCCTCGCCTCTCCGCATATACCGTATTTCATTATGTATTAACATAAGAATATAAACATTTATTATAACGTCAATAAAAATATCAAGTGTCATATTCTCTACTCATTAACCAAAAGACGTTATATTTGGTGACCAGTCTGTGGCCGTTATTTTATATGCAACTATCTCACCCAACCTTCTTTACAAGCCGGCAAGTGCATCGTCATTTTTCTTCACAACCTGCTTTACCTATTTTGGAGAGGCCTCAACATTCTTGTGACTCGGTTTCATCATCAAGTCATTTTTTTTACGAGGATATTACTTTTGCAACATTTTTCTGGGCCTTTTTGGATACATCGTTTCCTTCGTCTTGTGTGTGTGGTCTCAAGAAGATGTTTTCGGAGTTCCAGCCACCGGTTGCTTCAACGGAGTATTTTTCATCGTCCACAAACGAAGATTATGTTCCTGCTGGTTTTTTTTCATCGTTTTGGATTCACTATAACCTTGTTCGCCGTAGATGTCGTCTCATCTCTCAACCGTGCGATTCCATCTTCACAGTTCTTCCGCCGTTTCGAAGCCATGCTTACAACAGTCAACTTTCAAGTCAATCATAATTTTACTAATACTCATTTCCTATAATAGTGTAATAATAATAATGGTTCTAATCTTCAATTTATTTATTTTTTTATATAATATACATTGCGTTTTTTTTAACATCTGATTATTTCATATCTATTGTTCATTGTTTTTTTTTTATTTCGTTGCGTTCAAAGCTGTTTCGTTGTGCTGTCTGCTGCCTTCCCCCGACCTCCTTGGAAACTCACTCACTCGCCTCAGGGGGGGGGGGGATTTCTGGGATTTTGGCATTGCCGAAAATTTTTCCGCTTTTGCCCTTTTCCTCAGGGATCTCTTCCTATCCGCACTTCCCGCCTCTAGATTTAAGTTAGTATTAAGTACTTCCAGTATGGGATGGGGGGAGTAGTATGGTGGTCAAGGAAGCAGTTTTGAACGTAAACAAATAACATTTATATATATATTAATTAACTTGGCGGCGTTTGGCAATTTGCTCATATGGGATAGCAAGACGGAGAAACTCTCCCTCGATGCTTTCTCTCTCTGCGCTTATTGCTTCAACAATAAGACGTATAATCCTCGCCTCTCCGCATATACCGTATTTCATAATTTGTATATTAACATAAGAATAAACATTTATTATAACGTCAATAAAAATATCAAGTGTCATATTCTCTACTCATTAACCAAAAAAGACGTTATATATATATATATATATATATATATATATATATATATATATATATATATATATATATATATATGCTCTAATTAGTAAGTAATTAATTAATACCAAACCAATTAATCCTTATTAACTTTATTAAAGATGGAATTTCAATAGGTAAATGTCACAACAAACAAATGATCAATAGGTTGTTATTTAAAATGGTTATAACACAATTAACTCTGATAACTTGCAATATCTTATGGTAATGGACACTATTAATTGATCAAACAATTAACGGATAATTATTATTTAATGTAGAACTCGACAACAGAGAGAACTCGTCTCTCCGTGTCTTAAGCGGACGCTCTTCTGCCCAGCTCTCATTTCAAACTCCTTCTATTCAGGCCTTCTGACGTCATTGGGCATTCTTTTTGATCATTGGCTAGTTTAAAAGCTATACTCATATGGCATTATCATTATGCATCATTAAACTATTTTTTGAGATTCCTTAATTCATTATGTAGTAAAAAAAAGTACTATCTCCGTTAAGGTTTATTAAAACAATAGATAAAATTTACCTAACGACCTGCCATACATAAAATAACTTTGAAACGGAATGCCAATTAACAATTATTCTTTATCAACAGGAGGGGGGAACGGAGTTGTGCCAACCCCATTACAAGTCGGTTTCACCCCCCCTAAATTTTCCAAGGCTGTAATTGTATTGGAAAATTTTTTATCTTGATCTATTGGTAATTATAATCCTGGCATACTTCTGCTGTTTGCAACATTTCATTTAGACTTCCATTTTTATAATTCTTAAATTGTAAACAATGTGTTACCTCCAAATTACAAGAATAAAAGCCAATAAATGTCTTTACTTTTACTTTCTTCTGCGCTGTTTTTTTTTTTTTTTTTTTTCTTGCTTCTTTTGTAGATTAATTCGGATTGATTGGGGCTCCAGTATTCCATTTATTCGTCGTATTACCTTTTCTCTTGAAACCCTGGTGTTGCAAGAGTTCTTTTGTTGCAAATTCACTGGTAAGCGGCTTTCTATCAGCTCTCGCTTTTTTTTCTTTTTTTTTTTTTTTGTTAGCGTATTTACAACCTCTTACACCTAGGTGTCGCTGCAGCTCTAGGACGATTTCATAGGAAAAACAATACATTTTGAATATTAAAACCTGAAATCCCTTTTTTCCTTTTTTTTTTTCTTCAAAATCGGCAATGCCTGAAAATGCCTCGCGCAGTTACCAGCTACTCGCAATAGCCTCACTGGTGGTTTCTGGACGCATCAAGTTTAGCACTTATTTATTTTATTTCTGTATACATTTTTTTTTTTTTTTTTTAACCAAGTTTTATAAGTTCCAAGAGATCCTTTTAAATTCTAATTACCATCACATTTGCTTATTATCATTAAGCTTCCTTATCATTTTTATCACTGTAATTGTCACTATTTTAATTATTATTATCATCACTATTATTATTTTTATCATTATTACCATTATTATTCATTATTATTATTATTATTATTATTATTATTATTATTATTATTATTATTATTAATATTAATATTCACTCTGCCCATCTTTAACAAAACACTAACGATTTTATTTATTTTTTTTTTTTTTTATTTTTTTTTTTTTTTATTCACTAAAACTATTCTTTATCCGCTTTATTTTCCTCCTTCTATTTTTTTTTTCGTTGTATGCCTTTTTTCCTCACTAGCTGGTGCGTACTTCGAGGCCGACGTTTCGTTTTCTTCTTTCCTAGATTTTGGGGGTTTCCGAGTGAAGCTCGCCTTCCCCCAAAATACCCTCCGAATTTTACAAGTTTCACTCTTTCTTCTTCTTGAGAAACTAGCGCGTCCTTTTCTATTTTTGTTTTCCTTTTGTCGGTTAAACAGATGCTTTTGACTGTTCTTACGGATCATTTTTGCCTGCCTCCCTTTTCTTCGTCTCCTTTGTCCCAAAACCTCTTATTCGTATCCTTTGGGGAAAGTGGAACGTATCGCTTTACACCCTCCTTGTGTTCGAACTTCACTTTTAAAGCAATTTTTGTTGACCTGTTTGTTGATCTTTTTCTATTAGAATTTTTCCTTACTTTTATCGAAGGGAACGGTGCTCTAATTAAGTCACTCTGGGAAATTCACCACTGCTCTAATTAGTAGGTAATTAATTAATACCAAACCAATTAATCCTTATTAACTTTATTAAAGATGGAATTTCAATAGGTAAATGTCACAACAAACAAATGATCAATAGGTTGTTATTTAAAATGGTTATAACACAATTAACTCTGATAACTTGCAATATCTTATGGTAATGGACACTATTAATTGATCAAACAATTAACGGATAATTATTATTTAATGTAGAACTCGACAACAGAGAGAACTCGTCTCTCCGTGTCTTAAGCGGACGCTCTTCTCCCCAGCTCTCATTTCAAACTCCTTCTATTCAGGCCTTCTGACGTCATTGGGCATTCTTTTTTATCATTGGCTAGTTTAAAAGCTATACTCATATGGCATTATCATTATGCATCATTAAACTATTCTTTGAGATTCCTTAATTCATTATGTAGTAACAAAAGTACTATCTCCATTAAGGTTTATTAAAACAATAGATAAAATTTACCTAACGACCTGCCATACATAAAATAACTTTGAAACGGAATGCCAATTAACAATTATTCTTTATCAACAGGAGGGGGGAACGGAGTTGTGCCAACCCCATTACATATATATATATATATATATATATATATATATATATATATATATATATATATATATATATATATATATATATATATATATATATATATATATATATAATATATTATATAATTTAATTTTTTAACATTTTTTTAGTTTTCTTATTGCAAATTACCCAAGGATTTCAATAATATAATCCTTTTTAATGTACGGTTAGTAGTTTTTGAGTTATGGGTGGATCCTAATGTAAAGTCCGATATATATATATATATATATATATATATATATATATATATATATATATATATATATATATATATATATATATATATATATATATATATATATATATATAGTAAGAGGGCGCTTTTGACAGCCAAAAAACTAGGGTGTTTTTTTTTACCGCAGCGCATTTGCTTTTTCGGCTACAGGGTGTCTTTTCTTACTCTTCCCTGACCACGTTTTTGGGGTTGGGAACCCACCGCGGAGGGTTACCTCACCCCATCTTAGGGAGTGGTGTCGTAGCCACAGCACCTCATGTTTTTCAGCCGTTTTCCTGACCTCTTTTTGAGGGATCAACCCAACCCGGAGATATACACCCTCTCCCTTCCCCCATCCTTCTACTACCCCATTCCTTTAGATGATGGAGGCGTAGCCACAGCACTCCATTTTTTCAGCTTCTTTTTCTTGACAATGAAATAGATTTTATCTTTTATATTTTTATGTCCCGAGGATATGACTATAGGACAATCAGTCGTATTTTTCAAAACACTATAAAGAAAATATATAACCCTACTCCTCCATCAAATTTCTCAACAGAAAATGCAACTTTAATACCCTACTCAAAGGGTCTTCTTTCACTGACATTTCTACTTACATCCACCTTCAACATGCAAATCATTTTTCATTTTCCTACAACTCTAAATAGTTTTCTTGTTAAAAACAACAATTCTACAATCGACTCGCCAGGGGATGTCTACAGTGTTCCTTGCGGCACCTGTGACTCTTTTTATGTTGGCGAAACCGATAAGGAGTCTGAATTTTCGTATTTCCCAACAACCTTAATGATGTAAAGAAAGGTAATTACAGTAATTCCATTTTCAAGAATACCATTGAAACTGGACACAGAATCAATTGGGATGACTCAAAAATTGATTTTCTCTTCTAATAATAAATTACTCAGTCAACTCATTGAATCTTTTTTCATTTCCACCACTAAGAATTTTAACACTTCCGAGGGTTTCTTTCTCTAGATGACAACACAATCAATCAAATTAGAAGGACCATTCACAAGCCATTTCTGTGAATTATTATTGTTATTAATTTTTGTTATCGTACAGTTCGTGGTGTCAAATTTCCTCTTTCAATTTTTTATACTGTCTTGTCAGTTCTGAAGAGGGTTTGAGGTTAAAAAGCCGTAACATAAGCTGTGCTTTCTAAACCTGTCATCTTAAAAGTTTATCTTTTTAATAAAGTGTTTTTTAATTGTTTATATATACGGAGCATGAGCTGTTGAATGTTCCTTTATGCTTAATCTACACACACACACACATATATATATATATATATATATATATATATATATATATATATATATATATATATATATATATATATATATATATATATATATATATATATATATATATATATGGCCAGACTGCACTTTAGCCTCCTTAAATATCTCAAAAACTACTAATCTTACATTAAAAATGATTATATTTTTGAAATCCTTGTCGAATTTTAGGTAAGAAAAATTGGGAAATAAAAAATAAATTCTTATAATAATAAAGTTTATATAAGTAAATTTTACTTTTTTAAAATCCTCGCAAGAATCTTACGTCTGGCAATGTAATTTTTTTAAAAATTGGAAAACATGGAAAATACCCTAAATCGTCTACAGGAAAAGTAGTCGACAATATCATCATCACTCACGGGTCTGGGGGTACGGGGGGCAGAGCCCCCCGTAGACAAATGTTCGGGTTTTTAAAAATTTAAGTGCTTCAAACTGCAACATCCTTACCAACTTGTGTTCTAAAACGCACTGCCATCAATTTCCTTACTGTCGATGCCTTTTAATTATGAACTTGTCGCACATTTAAAAAAAAAAATTTTTTTATTTATTTATTTTTTTAACATTTTTTTATAGTTTTCTTACTGGAAATTACCCAAGGAATTACAAAAATATAATCCTTTTTAATGTAGGGTTAGTAGTTTTTGAGATATTTAAGGAGGCTAAAGTGCAGTCTGACCTATATATATATATATATATATATATATATATATATATATATATATATATATATATATATATATATATATATATATATATATATATATATATATATATATTTATTAATTATTATTTTCATATTATTCTAAAATATAATTAAAAATTTTAATAGAATTTTCCTACTTATATATTCAACCATAAACAATGGACAGTTTAGAGTCATCGTCTGTGACCTGTAATGATTCTTCTACTAAACTTTCGGATATAGAACAAGAAAAAACACCTCAAGCCAATGACAATTCAAATGCAAAAGATGTGGAGATGGTTCCGCCTGACGGAGGATGGGGTTGGATGGTTGTTGCTGGGAGCTTTCTGATTATGGTAGGTGAAGTTTCTCTTTATTAAAAGTTTCATTATAAGGATATTTGCTCGCGAAGAAAAGATTATATAGAAAACTACCATAATTCATTTCTACAGTCTGTAGGTGGGTATATTTTTTATGCGTTCAGCATATTTTTATCACCGATTTTGATGTCTGATCAAGTCTCTTCAATCAAAATCGCATGGATCTTTAATTTGTACCACTTAATTTGGAGCTTCTATACCATTTTCATTGGTCCACTATGTGAACAATTTGGCACAAGGAAAATGGCGATTTTTGGAGGAGTTGCAAGTTTTCTTTCATTGTTTCTCTCAGCATTCGCCCCAACTGTTGATTACCTATTTTTTACATTTACATTGCCAGCAGGTAAGTTTTTAAAGTGATTTTCAATAACTTACAGAAACTTGTGTTTATCTCGTGTCTCTCATTCCACTTGTAAAGGGAAGACACGCGAATGTGAAATTTCAGAAAAAATATACAAGAAAGAAAATAGATTAAGACAATTCCTCCGCAACATATTGGTTGAGGAGTGAAATTCAAGTTCCCAACGAGAGTTCATAATAGGCTTTGCTGCTTTTACCAAAATTTCTCTCCTGTACTTTATTAGTTTCTATCTCTAAGATGTTGCCCTTAGTCGAGCATGCGAACTTCTCTAGAAAGTTTCTCTCTAGGTATCGAACTAGGAACCTAAACCTCACAAGTTTAAGTAAAATCTTAGTCTTACTCTATACATCACGAAGAAAACTTTTTAACCCTTTGATTATTAAAACAAATAACTTTTTCTCCTTTTCTTACACTTAACACTTGTCTCATGGTCATTCTGAGATATTTGAACAGACATTCAAATAAATATATTATTATCATTCAAAGCCAAATTAATCTTTCATGTCTCAATCCTTTTTCCACCCTCCTATTACTTTTCATTTCTAAATTAAGGACTGCTAATCTCTTAGATTTTATCATTCATTCTTTCTTCTTTCACCACCAAATTTCTTTTTATTAATTTCATCTCACTTTTTTTAACAGGTTAATTTACATACACGTATGTTTTCTTTTATCTTGACCTCCAAATGTAGAAACTTCATTTCCATTATTCTTTTCATATATAAGCATAACATCTCTTTTTCCACTTGCTATTCATTTCACTAGCAATATCTTTCACAAAACTATAAACTATTCATCGATATAAAATTATGATAACCTTATTTCCACCTTACTTTCACTTTCGTGTATCGAAATTTCAAACATGACAGTCTTTGATTAAAGGAATGAATTCGGTTTTTTGCAACCACGCTAAAATTCTTACTCTCTCCGATTCTTGATCAATCTGGAATAACATTAAAAGAACTACTACAAAACAGGAATATTGCTAAAGTAATTGTTTGATACCTCTCCTCTTTCGAAGCACACAGTAAATAACCTTATCAACTGCTTCATCTCTTTCTTTTTTTTCAATTCTACTTGTATATCACCTACTTATTATCATTTAACCCCTCATTTTATTATTGCATATACAACAAACTTCTGCTTCTTCATTTTATGGCATATATATATATATATATATATATATATATATATATATATATATATATATATATATATATATATATATATATATATATATATATATATATATATATATATATATATATATATATATATATATATATATATATTGCTCTCACAGTGGATTAGGAGGAATTCAAAATGTTTTAGAAATATATATACTCATTTTAATACAAAATGTTAGAGATAATGTTTTTTTTTTTTTTTTTTTTTTTTTTTTTTTTTCCTTAAATGCTTGTTTAATTATTTTCTAAAAATTTTATTATTTTAGCTTTCATTAAACTTGAAAAATTAAAAAATTAGAAAATAAAAAAAATGCAGATTTTTATTTTAAAAATCTATAAAATATCAATTAATTTAAATTATAAAAAAACCTACTTTGCTTCTAGATATGTATTTTTAAATTTTCTTTTTATTTTTAATATGTACATTCTCGATATGAATTTTTCTAATCAAAGTAAAATATAGGAAATTGCAAAATAAAATCTACATCTCTGATCTTTTTCATTTACAGGGATTGGAGGAGCTTCAGCTTTTACCCTTACATTTATAGTTGTATCAACTTATTTTAAGAAACATCGAGGGTTTGCAATTGCAATGACATCGATGGGCTATTGTTTAAGTGGTTTCATTTCCCCAGTTATAGCAAATTATTTACTTGAAAACTATGGTTACGTTTCCGCAACTGCAATATCTGGAGCATTTCTTCTGAATCAGTGTGTTGGAGCATCGCTTTATCAACCTGTCAAGTGGCACATGAAACCTTCAAAAAAAATTACGGTGGTTAAGAAAGAATCACAAGATCTCGTAAAATGGAAAAAAGAGTCAGAGGAAACTGACCTTATAGAGAAAGTTCATGATATATCATGTAAGAAACCTCAAACCAGTAATACTCAACATGAAAATAAAAATGTTGCTGGAAAAATGTTAAGAGACCAGAAATCAACCAATAAATTTATGAAGGTTTTACAGTCAACATTTACCAATTTAAAATCACTGAAATATATGAGAGTTCATCTCATTGCTTGGTCTTATTTTGCTGTTATGTTTGGGGTTAGTAATTTTTTTATGTGGATCCCTTTTGTTATAACAAATAATGGTTACTCTCTAGAAATGGCTACTTGGTGTACTTCGCTCTCTTCTATTGGCAATCTCATTGGAAGAATTTTGATGTCTTTACTAGCAGACAGAAAATTTTTCAATGTAATATACGGTTTCATGTTTGGTCAATTTCTTATGGGAATTTCAATAATAGGTAAGGAACATATTGTAATCATTAATTCACATATATATATATATATATATATATATATATATATATATATATATATATATATATATATATATATATATATATATATATATATATATATATATATATATAGGCGGAGGACGTAGGGCCGTCCGATGCGAATAAGTACCACCACTGGGCTTATCCCGCGGAGTAATAGGATGGGCTAGGCCATTTTGATTCACTTCGTTGCCTTTGGTTCGTTCCTTTACGAGTTTCACCTTCTAGGAGAGTCTCTTTAGTGTACCCTCGTCTCATATTGGAATGTCTTTTCTCCCAGTACATTCAACCCCCTTTCTTCACATGTTCCCTACAATTTTTTATAAGCTGTTACTCGTAATTTATCTTTTAAATTAGAAATTGGCAAAACAAAACTTCTTCGAGAGGAGGCATCCAAACAATGCCCTCATCCACCTCTCACCCCATCATCACTTGAGAGTTTTCAGATTCCGATGATGGGAATGGTTCCGGTAAGAATTCGCATCCGACTTGCCCTGGTGCAGAATATTTTTTTCATTATTTTCTGCAGTATTTTACCTAATTTCCACCTTGTCAAAAACCACCTCTCTTCTTCTAGACCTCATTTCTTGTTCTTAACCGAAACTCTGGTCCTTGTGTGTGCTGAAAGCAAACTTTACTCTGTTACCTACTATTGTCTATATCCTGAAATTTCAGTCAAAGGAGGATGTTGCTCTTATGTGGGCAACGATGTTGTTTGTTCGTTGTATTTCTAATTCGGACTGTTCTGAATTTTTCACTTTATGGCTTCAGCTCTCTTGCAGTTCTACAACTATATTCATTTGTTCTATCTATTTATCTCCTAATTTTAGTGATTATAAAAAAATTCTTCGAATATTTAAATTCCAAAATACAACTCATTCTTTCTTCTACTTTCTCCGAAAACATTATTTTAGGTGATTTCAACATTCACCACCTCCAGTGGCTTTCATCTACTTTTCTATTTAGAACAACCTTCAGCAGTTGGTGCAACTCCCTACTCAAATCCGTGACCGTTTTGATGATGAGTCAAATATACTTTATCTTTTCTTAACCTCTTACCCTTCTTATATTGCCAAACTCTTTCTTTCTCTGGGCTCATCCGATCATCTTCTTATCTTTGTATATTGTTCTTCTTCTTGTTTCTGTCACTTCTCTGCTGCTAACTTGTCTAACTTGCGGTTGTACTTCTCTGATTTTCCATGGAATTTTTCTATGGGAGGGTCCGTAAGAGTGTACAGAGCGCATAAACGAAATGATTCATTTCGGTATGGAGACGTACACTCCATATTCTTTCCCCTCAACTAAACATAACAAACCTTGGTTTAACTCTATTTGTCGTCGTTCAAATTTCCCAAAGGGATGCTGCCTTCCAGTAAAATCGTCGTCTTCAAACTCTTGAAACCCTTTCAACTTATAGTTCATTCCGGAATCGTGCAAAATCTATTCTTCGTAACTAACCACTCATTGCCCGTTATAAATGCAATAATCTTTCTGGGATTTTTCAAAAAATCTCAGCTCTAACTTTGCTTCTTCCCTTTTCCCTCCTCTTATATCTTCAGTTTTACCTTCTACTGAAGCTGAACTTGTCGCTTAAACCTTTGGCTCTACTTTCAACTTAGACGATTCTGGAGCAATTCCTCCACCTTCAAACCTTCTCCAACTCATTTATGCCTAATATTGTAATTTCTTCTAAAGATGTCATTTTTGCTCTTTCTGATCTTAACACTAAGAAGGTTTATGGATTAGACGGTATTCCTCCGGCGATTCTCAAAACTTGTGTTTCTGAGCTTGTACCCTTCCTTGGCAAACTATTCCGTCTCTGCCTTTCTGCATCGACCTTCCCTTCATGCTAGAAACGTGCGCTCATTCAACCTGTGCCGAAGAAGGGCAACTCCTCTCGACCCTCTAACTATCGTCCTATTTCTTTAACCTCCGTTCTTTTTAAAGTTTTCAAATAAGGGAGATTTGGAAATACCTCAATTTTGTTTGCTAGTTTCGCTCTACTGGTGATTTTCTTTCCCTTCTCTCCAAGTCTTGATCCATCGTTCTTCGGTGAATCTTTTGTTGTGGAGATGGACATATCTAAAGTTATATACTCTGGCACAAAACTTTGATTTCCAAACTTCCCTCTTTAGAAATCTAATTTCCTTTCCGGTCGTTCT
The DNA here is from genome assembly GCA_009176605.1 of Armadillidium nasatum. NCBI lineage: Eukaryota > Metazoa > Arthropoda > Malacostraca > Isopoda > Armadillidiidae > Armadillidium > Armadillidium nasatum. Next base: position 128,916 of record SEYY01011569.1, on the reverse strand, counting down.
ATTCCAACTGTTGAAGACGGCCACCGTTATTTCTTTAATCTATATATAGTGGTGTTCCTTAAGATCTGTCATGTTCCCAACTCTTTTTCTACTTTACATTAATGACCTCTTTTCTATTACTTAACCACTTATCCATTATTATGCCGGTCGATGACTCCAACATTCATAATCCTTTCAATCTGAAAGATGTATCTCACAACAGCAATTAATTGATGCGAGGAAGGTGGCCTTGGGGCAACTGACCTCAGATCATTCTTGTATTTCAAAACATGGTCGTTTTTAATGTCTCAAAAACTCATTTCTACCGTCTCTACTCTCACAACCTACCAAACAGCTACGAAATCTTCTTCGAAAACACGCAACTGAAACCTTCGACTGCCCTTAATATTTTCGGTGTTTGTTTTTCTCGTGATCTTTCTTAGAAGAATCTTATTTCTTTCCTTTGTAAACAAGCTTATAAGAGAATGGGTGTTCTAAGACGCTTGAAAAATTTCTTCACGCCACCCCAGCTGATTTCTCTTTATTAACTCTACTTGTCAATTGGTTGAATTGACATTTTTGAAGAAAATGTCAATTAAACCAATTTCGTTGTTTACAAATTGATTTATTTTGGTTCAGTACCACAGAGCTACTAGTTATTGTTAATTTAACAGAGGTTTAGGCTACTGTGTAGTGGTATCGTTAAACACTGAAGGAAAAATAGTTGGAGGCACTGCATTGAACCGTTCCGGCGAAGTTACGGCCAATGTTGTGCTTCAGTTTGTGTCTTACGTGTAAAGGCGTTTTTTCGTCTCTTATCAAGTGTCATTTTTACATTAATGTGTCTTATACCCTCCAGTGCTTTATAATAAGAGTTTTTCTTTTGTGTTTCAGGCAGTTTAGTTGTTACAAAAACAGTGAACCAAAATGGGTAAAAATAACGATTTGATTCCTCGCTAAGTTGCTCAACTAAAAGTTTTATTGACTGAAGCTACATTAAAACAAAGAGAAATTGCGAAAAAGTAGTTGTTGCAACACAAAGTCAGTGTTATTAAGGAAAAAACTGATAACGATGTAGATTTTGTTTCCAAAAGGGTTTAAAAATTGTGGTCGAAAATGAAAAACAAGTCCGAAAACAAATAGATTACTAGTACAACTGCTCTTAAAAGCAGAATTTTCGATATTTTCGATTGTTGAAGGTGGTCTTGTCAAACGAATCACCCATTTCAGTGGTGGATGGCCAGGTACAGAGTGTAAGAAGGCAGCCAGGTGAGGAATTTATGCCTGAATGTCTGAAGAAGACTAAAATTTCCAACGAAAATCATGGTGTATGGAACTATATCAGTGCATGGAACAAGCTGTTTACACATTGTTGAACAATGAACCAAGTTAAATTTATAGAGGTACTAAAAGGTCGTCTACTACCTCAAATAAAGGAATGGTATGGTGAACAACCCTAGATATTTTAACAATACTTGACCCCCTGTCACACGGGTAAATAGGTAAAGACTTGGTTTGCACAAAATGGCGTTCAGCTGCTCCCATGGCCTGGAAATTCGCAAGACATGAATCTCATTGAAAGTTTATTGGGTATACTGAAAGATGATATACACAACGAGCCCATTACAACAAAACAGGAATCCATATGACTCCTTATTAAGATTTGGTTCCACTCTGAGAGAATTCAGGAAATGTGCAAAACTCTGATCAATGGCATGCCAAGACGTGTTAAAGCACTTAAGAGTTCCAAAGGATGGCCAGACTGTTTATTATTTAATGTTTAAGACTTACCATTGTATCAGTGTATTAAAATAAATCTATTTGCAATCAAGGAAATTGGTTTAATTGACGATTTTTGTAGAAAAATGTAAAATTTTGAAAAATCCATAATTCCGCCAGTATGAAGTAATGACTAAAATATTTGCCCAGAATACCGGAATATTCATATTGGAAGAATTTGCATCCCTTTTTATTTTATGCATCATTATTAGTTTAGCATTCAAGCGTGCCAGTACAATTCTGTCAGCGTTAAAAATTTATACTCTTGCGATATGTTTCGAAGAAGCAATGTTGTTTCTCTGATAGCTTTTGTTTTACATGTGGCGAATATCCTATTAAAGCGCAATGAAGAAACATAAGCGATTTTGTAAAGAAAGTATATTTCGCGTACTTCAAATTAAACTTGAGGATCAAGACAAGACAAGACTTGGGGGCCCCCATAATGTGTGCAGGAAATGCGAAGAACTTCGCAAGTGGTACAAAGGTAATAAACATAGTTTTCGTTTTCCTATCCCTATGATGTGGCGTGAACAACAGAACCACAGTAACCACTGCTATTTTTGTTCGGTCGACGTTAAAGGTTTTAATAAAAAAACAAAAAAAGTAACTTACCCACACATTGTTCAGCCATTCGTCCCGTGCTTGACTCAAATGAAATGCTGGTGCCACTTCCACTGCCTAATTTGGATGATATCAGATTGGAGTTAGAAGAAGATGGTGACAACACAGGAAGATTCTAGGTCTGACTTTTCTGTGCATGATGTGCCTCACTTTTTACCCAGAACGAGTTAAACGACCTTATTAGCGACTTGGAACTTTCAAAAGATGCTGCTAAATTGTTGGGTTCAAGACTCAAGAATAAATACCATTTGATACCTACGTCTTTTTCGTGATACAGATATAGAGAGAGAGAATTCACGACGTTTTACTGTAAAGAAAGGTATCTTGTGTTCTGTAGTGACATTTCAGGCTTCATGAGGCAATTTGAAATAGAAATAGAAATCATCCCAATGGCGCTTATTTATAGATTCGTCCAAAACAAGCCTAAAAGCAGTCTTGCTACATAATGGAAATAAATTTGCATCACTTGCAGTTGGTGCATCTGGAAGAAAATTATAAGGATTTGGCTCTAATTCTTGAGAAAATCAAGTATGAGGTACATCTCTGGATGGTGTGTGATTTTAACATTCTAACCATGTTGTTGGTCCAACAGTCAGGCTATACAAAATATTCCTGTTTCCTGTGCTTGTGGGATAGTGAAGCCAGAGGCCTTCATTGAGAAAAACTAACTGGCCACTTCGAGACACCCTAACTCCTGGTGAAAAGAACGTCATCAAGAAAAGCCTGGTTCCTCTTGAAAACGTCCTCTTACCACCTCTTCATATCAAATTGGGACTAATGAAACAATTTGTTAAATCTCTACCAAAAGATGGAAAATCTATGTTCCAAGTTCAGAAAACTCTATAACGCCAAGTTGAAAGAACGAGTTTTTGTTGGAACAGACATACGTAAACTCTTGTCTGATTCCTTGTTTCCAATCCATGTATGAAACTGAAAGAAAAGAGTGGGATTCATTTAAAGACATAGTACATAAGTTTTTGGGAAATAATAAAGATCCGGATTACAAAAACCTTGTAGAACACATGCTAACTGAATTCAAAGTTCAAAGCTGCAACATATGCTTAAAAAATCATTTTTTACATTCACACATAATCTACTTTCCTGAAAACTTAAGAGACAACAATGAGGAGCAGAGGAAGAAAGATTCCACCAGGATGTTATGGAAATGGAGAGACGCTATCGGGGAAGCTGGAATGTGAATATGATGGGTGATTACTGTTGGAAGCTTAAAAGGAAACTGCGAATTCTGGAAAACGAAACGCACCAGGAGAAGTATGAAAGATAAGAAACAAAGGTTCTACATTCCAACAGAGTAAAATAGTTAACATTTATAAACAACTGTTTCATGGATAACAAATTTAATGTGTTTATTGTCTAATAAAATTATGATTTTTTTATTTAGCAGTGATGATTCATTACAATCCTTTTTTCTGTTCCAAGAAAACTATACCCGATGGGAAAAAATGGAGGTCATTTTTCAGATTCAGCACACCAAAATATATAAAGTAAAAAAAAAAAAAACCTTTACAGACCTGTGATAATCAGTACAAACTATTCAACGTGTATATTTTATTAAGTTTCTCACGCGATAGCTTTTTAAAAATCTCATAACAGGAAAAATACCTCTAGAAATCTTAGTTACCAAGAATTATTGTGCTCATTTTCAGCTCTTATATTCTGCACTTTTAAGCTTTTTTTATATGCCGGCTGTTTCCTTAAGTTATTTATCTTAATTTTTACTACTCTTGTCCTATGGTCTAAATCCGAAAGAAACTTAAATATTGCACAAAATTGTCTTATCTGATGAGAGAAAGTTATCTATTATAAATATCTGGTCAAAATTCATAAATTATATTAGTCACCAAACAAAAATTTTCAATAACTGAAAATAAATTTAATTTTTATAATTCTGGAGATGAATTCTTATATATATATATATATATATATATATATATATATATATATATATATATATATATATATATATATATATATATATATATATATATATATATATATATATATGCACTCGTATATTCGATTCAGTCTTGCTCTGCAGTTTTATCGATCGTCAAAAAGCGTCCCTTCTCTTCAGGTCAGGAAAAACATGTTTCCCAAATACCGCCTTTACCTCATCGTTCTACCTTCTCTTCGGCTTCTTCCCTCCGGTTTCCGCTTTCACCACCCTTTGGCCATCCATCCTTTCCGGGTGACCACGTTAGTTGAGTTTTTATGGTATTTAAAATTGGGCACACTCCCACCCTTACTTCAATTTGCTTTTTTTTTTTTTACCCTATCTCTTTCCCAACATTGTTCTAAAGGGTCTCATTTCAGCAACGTATATCCTGCATCATAACTTAGTGGTTATCGTCCAAACCGCTCCGAAAACTAATATGGTATCAGAATAGTCTCAAAAATGACTTTATTTACTCGAAAAGGTATGTTCTCCTCCTCCAGCAATGGACTGAAAACGCCCACACAACTGCGATATTTACTTTTGTCCTTATTCATCCTGAGGCCAGCCATTTCACAACTCTCATACCACTTATTTAGTAACGAATCTATATCTTCTCTATCCACATATCAAAACACAATATCGTCTGCGAATGCAAAAATACCATACTCTGCTTCTCCTTCTCACTGCTACTTAAATTTGTGTTTAAATTTGTCCACATAAGCAATGAATAACATGGGTGACACTGCCTTGTTTCTCTTATGTTTTGACCTCAAACGATCTTTCATTTTTGTGTCCGGAATGAACTTTGCATGAACAGAATCGTCAACTCTCAATCTGATATTCTGTAATCTTTTTCCAAACAGCTCCACAAATTACTTTTCTCCTCGCCTACATCTCTTAGTTCAATGCCAATTCCATCCTTTCTGGGAACCTTACATTTTTCTTTCTGGAAATAACTAACTCAAATTCATATTCCTCCTCAATCATTTCCTAAAACTCCCCTCCCCTCTTTGTCTTCTCCATCATGCTCCACATTTAGAAAAGACTGAAAATACTGTCCAACTTTTTTACCTCATCTTTCGTATTTTTTTTTCACTTTGTTTTTTTCTATGTGATTTTGCTTTTTCATAAATCACCTCCAGTCTCTCAATAAACATCCTTCAGCTATCACCTCTTTTATTTCATTTCTAGCCAGCACATATTCTATTCTACTTTCTGAAATTCTCCTCAACCATTACCTCATCCTTTTGGTAGTCTTTTTATTGTTCTTTTCACTTCCTCCATCCACCAAGGTGTGTGCTTTTTTCTTCCATTCTTCTCCCAGCACTTCTTCTGACGCCTCTTTTAAAGATCTCTTAGTCCACGCTCATGTGTTCTCTCTTCCCTCCTCCAGCTGATTTAACTTTTCGTTCATATTGTGCTCATACTCAGCTCTTCTGCACTTTGAGGCTTTTTTTTCATATATGCTGGCTGTTTCCTTAAGATCTTAATTTTTGCCACTCTCGTCATATGGTCTAAATCCGAAGAAACTTAAAGGAATTATAATTAAACTTATTAAATTAAACTTACTAAAAAAAAAAAAAAACTAATTACTATTAAAAAACTTATTGCACAAAATTGTTTTATCTGATGAGAGAAATGAATCTATTATAAATTTCTGACTAAACTTTCTGTAGTCTGACTTCATCTTTATCTTGTATACATGTAACTCTCTATAATAATAGGAACCGTTCATTATTTTTAGGTTGTTTCTCACTCGCGTATCTATTAATCTTTCCCCTTCTGCATATATATATATATATATATATATATATATATATATATATATATATATATATATATATATATATATATATATATATATATATATATATATATATATATATATATATATATTCCTTTTTTTATATTCTGTTGTTGAAGCAAAGAACATTTATTTTTACAAGTTTAGAATCTTTAAAAGAGAGAGAGAGAGAGATTGTTTGTTTGTATAAGTTAAAATAACCGAAGTTACAAATTATTAAATTTTATTTAATTATCGATTACTTGATTTTGTATCTATTTACTGGATGTATATTTATTAATTAATTTATTTATTTATATTATTATTTTAAATATTTATCTTTTATATTATAACTCCTTTTTAAGCTTGTTTTTATTAATATGAAATTGATAATAGGCAACTAACTAGATAGTATTTGACGCCATAAATGTAGTAAAGATTTACCATTATCTGACCTAGTTCTTTATTTTCGTTTTCTATTATAAATTACGCTTAATGTACTTAACCAAACCTTTTAAATTATGTCCATTTAATGATATATTATTATTTTGTTATTTTATATCTTTAATATAATATTTAATTTTAAAATTTAATATTTATTCTTATTGTACGATAATTAAAGTAAGATGGTGGACACATGCTAATTAGTTGTATGATATTTTTTTTTTTTTTTTGGCTCTTATCTGTGATTATTTATTGTAATATAGATTTTCTATTCCCTTTTCTAATGTGATGTATAATATTTTATAATAGTTATTCCATTTAATTAGAAAAGACTATTATGTATACCTTAGCTATTATTTATTTCTATTTATAATGTAGATTAAAAGTTTAGATTATATTATGTATCTTCAACTATATCAGTTGGAATTTCAAAGAGTGAATACATAGACCCTCCTTTTTATCATCGAAAAAGAAGTCTGGGGATCCCTCGACATTTCTCTGATCATTATCATTAGACAGAGAAGGTTTTCTGGTCATAAGACGGAAGACATCGGCTAATGGTTATTAAACGTTAGCTAAATTTCATTTCTATCGTTTATAAAAGGATAGAGCTCTGATTTCCTAGCGTCCATCGTTCATTAGAAGATAGTATGAATGCTTGTTAAAGGTTCACTTTCCTATTGCTCATTAGAGGATAGGACTCAGTAAATGCTTATTAAAGGTTTACGTATTTTTCCTTAAGACAATGCATATTAATAATTAATTGTCTGTATAAAACAAACTTTATTCTGTAAATCTTTCGGAACTCACGAAATTCCTCCGAAGTAGCTTCACTCGTAAGCTACCATTTTTTCGTTTTTGTAAATAAATTAGTTGTTATTTTTCTTATTATTTTCATTATTTTCCCTTTGCCACACATTTCTTTTTCTTTTTTAAAGTCTGATCTTGATCTATTTTTTTTATTATTATCTTTTACGCTGGGATCTGATTAAGATATTTTAAATTGGTGCAGCGTGAAATTAATTTTAATATATATATATATATATATATATATATATATATATATATATATATATATATATATATATATATATATATATATATATATATATATATATATATATATATATATATATATATATATATTACAGCATTTTCCCTTGTTAGCGATATCAATTATTTCATGATCATAATTTGTTGTTATGGATTTGGTATCGGCTTCACCATTTCTTCAATCATAACAGTGATGATAAAAGTGATGGGAATTGAAATGCTTCCAGCTGTTCTTGGCATTTCTTCACTTTCTAAGGGATTACTAGGAATTATTTTCGGACCATTAATAGGTACAATATTAAATTATTTTATAAGTTTTTAAAATGTTCCTGTTTATAAGAATTTTTATGGAATTCTGCGGAATCAGTATGTGAAAATGAAATGTTGGTAGAGATCCCGAGTAGGCAGAACTGAATCTGTCTGTCTTGGTCTGTGGATAGATCATAATGGTCGTGATGGTTCAAGATGTTTGTATATGAACTAATTCTTACAATACTGATATATATATATATATATATATATATATATATATATATATATATATATATATATATATATATATATATATATATATATATATATATATATATATATATATATATATAGGGGGAGGACGTAGCGCCGTCCGAAGCGATGAAAGTACCCCCCCATTGAGCTTAACCGCGGAGTGATAGGGTGGGCTAGACCATCCCGTTTCACTCCGTTGCCCTTTGGTTCATTCCTTTTCGCGTTTCACCATCTCAGAGGGTCTCTAGTGTACCCTCGTCTCACTTTGGAGTGTCTATGCTCCTACTTCTCCTTCCCCAGACTTCCTTCTCACGTTCCTGCAAATTTACAAGCGCTTACTCTTACATTACCTTTATAAAACAACAATGGCGAAAAATAAAACTGCCTCGGAGATGATACGAGGGGCTGCATCCAAAGAATGCCCCTCATCCACTTCTTCCCCCTTGGTTTAACTCTGCTTGTTCTTGTGCTATCCGCCACAGGGATGCTGCCTTCAGGGATTACCGTCGTCTTCAAACTCCTGAAACTCATGCAACTTATATTTCATCCCGGAATCTTGCAAAATCTATTCTCCTTAACACTAAAAACTCCTTCCTCCGCTTAAAATGCAACAATCTTTCTGGTTCTACTTCCTCACGCCCTTTCTGGCATTTTGCAAAAAATGTCAACTCTAACTTTGCTTCTTCCTCTTTCCCTCCTCTAGTATCTTCTTACAGTTCAACTGCCGTTTTGCCTTCCTCTAAAGCTGAACTCTTTGCTCAAACTTTTGCCTTAAATTCAACCTTAAACGATTCCGGAGCTGTTCCTACTCCTTCAACCCCCTCTAACTCTTTTATGACTAAAATTGTAATTTCTTCTAAAGACGTCACTTCTGCTCTCTCTGAGCTTAAATAAATAAATAAATGATAAGTGGTCTTCATTTACTTCCGCTACCCTATATATATATATATATATATATATATATATATATATATATATATATATATATATATATATATATATATATATATATATATATATATATATATATATATATATATATATCCTCCAGTGGGCAAAGGCCGGAGGCCTACCGAGTTCCACCGGAGTTGATAATATTCTATTCTTATCCAAGGTGGCCGACATGTCCAGATACACGACGTTTGAAAGTATGCAAGTCAAAGGAAGTTGGGAAAACTGAAAAAAGGAGTGTGTTTCAGACTTTACCAGTAGAGTATATGTAAGATTAAGCATTGCGGTTAAGTCTGAGGTCGGAGAGTTGGACAGAGAAAGGATGAGACTGTGTAGCGAGTCGTGTCGCTCGGGCTCTTCTCAATGGAGGAGGTATGCGACGAGAGAATTCAGAAGAGCAGTGTCCGTTGTTATAGCGATAGTATAGAGAGAGTGACGCAACCATTCGACGGGCAGAAAGAGATTGGAGAGAGTTAGTAAGAGCAGAAGAGTTGATGAGACGAAATGCCCTAGACTCCACCTTCTCAAGGAGAACTGTATGAGTGGAGCCACCCCAGATGTGTGAAGGATACTCCATACAGGGACGAACAACACCCCTATATAGAGCAAGCAACTGGGGTGGCGTGAAGTAATTCTGAAGGCGCCTCAGAACACCCAACCTCTTAGAAGCTTGTTTAGAGAGGGAAATAATGTGATCTTTCCAAGAAAGATCACGAGAAAAAGAAACACCAAGAATATTAAGAACAGATGGTTTGAGTTGTGTGTTTTCGAAGAAGATATCATAGTTGTGTGGAAGATTGTGGAGAGATGGAGGAACTGAGTTTTTGAGGCATTGAAAACAACCATGTTTTCTCTGCCCCAATTTGAAATACGTGAAAGATCGGAGGTTAGTTGCTCCAAGACCTTTCTCGATTCTAATAACTGCTGTTCGGATGGACGTCTTTCAAATTGAAAGGAATAATGAAGTGTGGAGTCCTCAGCATAGGAGTGGATAGGAGATAAAGTAATAGAAAGAAGATCATTAATGAGAAGTAGAAAAAGTGTTTTGGATAGGACAGAACCCTGAGGAACACCACTGTTAATAGGTTAAAAGGAAGAACGGTGGCCGTCTACAATAGCAGCTATAGAACAACCGGAAAGGAAATTAGAGAAGATCTCGAGGGAAGGATAGATACCGAAAGAGGGGAGTTTGGAAATCAAAGCTTTGCGCCAGACCCTATCGAAGGCTTTCGATATCTCTATCGCGACAGCAAAAGATTCAACAAATTGCCGAAGAGCTGAGGACCAAGAGTCAGAGAGAAGGGAAAGAAGATCACCAGTAGAGCGTTTCTTACCAAAGCCATACTGGCGATCGGAGATAAGATTAGAAGAATTGAGATGTTTCCAAATCTTCCTGTTAAGGAATGATTCGAAAACTTTAGAGAGAACGAAGGTCAAAGAAATGGGACGGTAGTTGGAGGGTTGAGAGGGATCCCCCTTCTTCTGCACAGGCTGAATGAGCGCACGTTTCCAGCAAGAAAGGAAAGTTGAAGTAGAAAGGCAAAGGCGAAATAGTTTACCAAGGCAGGGTGCAAGCTCGGAAGCACGTTTTGAGAACCACAGGAGGAATACCATCAGGACCGTACGCCTTCTTAGTATTAAGCTCAGAGAGAGCAGAAATAACGTCTTTAGAAATTATAATTTTAGGCATAAATGAGTTGGAGGGAGTTGAAGGAGGAGGAATAGCTCCGGAATCGTCTAAGGTAGAATTAGAGGCAAAAGTTTAGCGAAGGTAAAACAGCAGTTGCGCCGTCGGAAGATACTAAAGGAGGGAAAGAGGAAGGAACAAAGTTGACATTTTTTGCAAAATGCCAGAATATATATATATATATATATATATATATATATATATATATATATATATATATATATATATATATATATATATATATATATATATATATATATATATATATATATATAGGAACCGACCGGGGCCCCGGCCCCGGCTAAAAATCAGGGAAAACCGGGGTTTGCCTGCCGGGGTTAAAATGTCAAATTATACTTGAAGGGACAATCCAAATTTTTTTTTTAATTTTCAGCCGATTCTCTTGAAATTTTCAGTGTATATAGCTTTTTTCCTGGTGAAAAAAAGTCCATTTCTAGCGTTTTTCTGAGTCTATAACTGCTAAAAAGTTATTTTTTTTAGGGGAAATTTGACCCTTTTCAAATGAATAGCGGGGCCAAACCACTTTTCGGAATAACTTGAAATTTGGATGTGTATTCATAATTCAATTGGCAACGAAAACATGTAACAGACATTTGTTCCCAGAGTTATAAAAAAAATGTTATAAGCCCAAAACTGAACAACTATTGAAAAAAAAATCCCCCTTTTCGGTCAATAAAATTGAAAACAAAACTATAACCTATAACATTCCTTATTTTAGGAGGGTACATAGAGGAGGGATGGGGCTACAAATTCTTTTCTATACTTTATTCGATGCGATTCGTTGGTTTCGAGATGTGTAGCCTCTCAAAAAAGGTCCATTTTTCACCAAATTTCAAAAATTTCCAAAGTTTGAGAGGCTATATTTAGCTTCTTCAAACAAAAAGCATTTAATAATGCACTAAATAAAAAATGTAGCCCTGTCCCTCCTCTATACAATATTCAAAAATAAAAAAATTAATTTGGTAGCTTGTTTTTTAAATATTTTTTTTCTCCGGAAGGGTACGATATTTTTTTTAAAAAAATTTCAAGTGCTTATATCTTTTTTTCTAGATGTGATATCAAAAATCTGTTCTCACCAATGCAAGAAATTGAGGCCAAGATTATTCAGTTAAATTTTCAGATCATGTGGACCAGTGGTTTGACCCCGTTATTCATTTTTTCCAACTTTGTGTCCAAATAACTTTAAAACCGTTATAGACTTAGAAAAATGTTCGAAATCAACTCAGAACTTTGGGAAAAATGCATATTCCCTGAAAATTTCAGCTCAATCAGTCAAATAAAAAAAAATTAAAACAAAATATAAGAAAATTAAGATATTTCTTCTTGCTTTTTTAAAATTTTCTCTTTTTTCTGTTTCTTTTGACTGCTCCTTTTCTGCTAGTGAATGTTCATTTTTTTTTTTTTTTTTTTTTTAGATGCCCCATAAAGATTTGGTTGAAAATTTTTTTACTTGTAGCACCCGGAGGTCCTCTTCTAATTTTCTGACTGCAGATGTTACATTTAGCAATTTCGAGCCTATCCTGAAACATTGTAAAGTACTTCCATACTGCTGAAGCTGATATTTTAACCATATTGATTGAAAGTATAAACAAAATAATAATTTTTAAATAATGTAGCTAAATGATTCAAGTTTGATACATATCAATGATATAACAATGATATGAATAAATATAGGTTATATTGATAATTTTATATCTTACATTTTTTCAAACTTTACTTTGTGGGCTTATAGGTAAAGCTGTTGAATCACTATTATGAATCCAAAAAATTTTATTTTTTTATTTTTGTACTTTTTATTAAACAAAATCTGTAATTTTCTTACATTTTTCCGGAGAAAATGCAAATAATCATTAATTTAAGTGAATGTTGGCTATTCTACGCCTTTCTTATAATTAAATAAACCTCAATTAAATTTATATCTAATTGTTTTAACCTAAAATTTCAGTGCTTTTGACCTATTTACAAATTTTAGGCAACCCCGGCCCCGGCAAAATTCCAGCCCCGGTCGGTCCCTATATATATATATATATATATATATATATATATATATATATATATATATATATATATATATATATATATATATATATATATATATATATATATATATATATATATATATTTGAAGTCTAGGTCAAAATATAGTGGTGTATGTGAAGAAGAGGAATCAGAATGATTATTATATTTTCTAAGGAGAAAAGAGTTTTTAGTGTTACGAAGGAAAGATTTTTCACGATTCCGGAATGAAGGAATGAAATATAAGTTGCGTGAGTTTCTGGAGTTTGAAGACGACGGTAATCACTGAAGGCAGCATCCCTGCGGCGGATAGCGTGAGAACAAGTAGAGTTAAACCAAGGTTTGCTGGGTTTAGTAGAAGGGAAAGAAAATGGAATGTACGCCTCCATGCTGGAGAGAATCACCTCGGTTATGCGTTCAGCACACTCCGAGGGCCTCTCCCACGGAAGCAATAATCATTCCACGGGAAATCGAAGAAGTACGACTACAAGTCCGACCAGCTTGCGGCACCGAAATGCCACAAACGTTTCCTTTCAACAGAAGGGGGTCTTTCTTGCGGAAGACTTGAAGAGATAGGAGAGGTACAGAGATAAGCAGATGATCGGAGGAACCCAGAGGAGGAAAGAGTTTAACAGTATAAGAAGGATTAGAAGTTAGAAAAAGGTTTAGAATGTTGGGTTCATCTCCAAGACGATCAGGGATACGAGTAGGGAGCTGCACTAACTGCTCAAGGTCGTTTTGGATAGCGAAATGGAAGGCACGTTCACCAGCTGTATCATGAAAACTAGAAGAAAGCCACTGGCGGTGGTGAACATTGAAATCACCTACCTAATATGATGATTTCCGAGAAAGGAGAGGAAGAGAGAATGTGCTCTATTTTGGAGTTTAGATAGTCAGTAGAATTAAGAGATAAATAAACAGAACAAATGAACTTAGTCATAGAATGGCAAGAAAGCATAAGCCACAAGGTAGAAAATTCAGAAGACTCCAAATTAGAGACACGAGAACAAAGGACATCGTTGCACACGTATGCGCAACATCCCCCTTTTGCTGAAAATTGAGGATAGAGACAATAGGAGGAAACAATAGGGTTTGCTATCAGAACGCTCAAACATCTGAGTTTCGGTCAAGAATTAGAGGCGAGGTCTAGAAGAAGAGAGGTGATGTTCAGCAAAGTGGAAATTGGAATGAAGACCGCGAATGTTGCAGAAATTAATGAAAAAAATAGACCGTGCATCCGGAACAGCCTGCTGCAAATTCCTGGTGGCACCAACCCCATCACCGGAGGCGACCAACTCCCAAGTGGTGATGGGGGAAGGGGTGGATGACGGGCTATCTTTGGAATCCGCCCCTCTTGGATTCTCCGAGGCTACCAAAGTCGGCGCCATAATTAATTAGTTTTTTTTCTTTAAAGTATGTGTGAATGAAATAGCGTTTATTGTGTGTAAAAGGAGAGCCTACTCCGTGTAGAAGGAAGTGTACATGAGCGCAAAAAGGAGCGTACCATTGGGCACCAGGATGAGATGGGAAGTACCCTTAACATCCAGTATACCCAATAAGGGGTAATCTCAAAGCCTCGGGGGCGCTACTTCCCTCCCCCGAATATATATATATATATATATATATATATATATATATATATATATATATATATATATATATATATATATATATATATATATATATATATATATATATATATATATATATATATTATTTCGGTGACTCTTTTGCTGTCGTGTTGGACATATCGATAGCTTTCAACAGAGTCTGGCACAAGGCTTTGATTTCCAAACTTCTCTCCTTCGGAATCTCTCCGTCTCTGATTTCCTTTCTGGTCGTTTAATAGCAATTATTGTAGACTGCCACCGTTCATCATATAAAACTATTAATAGTGGTATATCTCAAGGATCTGTCCTATTCCCAACACTTTTTCTGATTTTCATTAATGACCTCTCTATTACTTCATCTCTTATCCACTCCTTTGCTGATGACTCCAAGCTAGCCTTTGATCTATCTCACATTTCAAATTGGGACAGAAAAAACATTGTCGTTTTCAATACCTCCGTCTCTCTACTCAACAGAATCTCTCACACAACTATGATACCTTCTTCGAGAACACACAATTCAAACCTTCATCTCTCCTTAATATTCTTACTTCTTTTTCTCGTGTTCTTTCTTGGAAAGATCACATTACTTCTCTTTCTAAAAAGCTTTTAAGAGGTAGGGTGTTCAAAAGCGCCTTCATAACTTCACACCACCCAGTTTCTTGCTCTTTATTGGGGTGTTCACCCTTGTATGGAGTACGCTTCACATCTGGGATGGTTCCACTCACACAGCTCTCCTTAAAAAGGTGAAGTCTAGGGCTTTTCGTCTTATCAACTCTCCTACTCTCACTAATTCTCTCCAGTCTCTTTCTGCCCGTCGAATTGTTGCGTCACTTTCTCTATACTATTGCTATTACAACGGACACTGCTCTTCCGAATTCTCTTGTCACATACATCTTCCTTTGTCTTTCTACACAGTATCATCTTTTCTCTGTCCAACTCTCTGACCCCAGACTTAACCACTATGCTCAATCTTACATAAAAACTACTATGTAAAGTCTGGAACACACTCCCTTCATCTATTTTTCGAATATGCTACGACTCTCACACCTTCAAACGCTGTGTTTCGGGACATGTCGGCCTTTAATCTGACCAGGATTCCGATTTTGCGTATCATGTTTTTTCAGTTTGCGCTCTAAAGTTTAAAACTCACTCGCCCAAATCTGGTAGGGATCATGTTTGCCTATTGGGCGATGCGGGTAGGAAGGCTAGAAAAAGTATTTTAGTAATATTTAGAATGAGGGGAATATGATTGGGGAAGGAGGAGCAGCGAGAAATAATGGAGAGGTATTGACTGGGAAAGAAGAGAGGAGTATTAGTAGGTAGGTGGAAGTAGCTGTAGGAAAAGTGAAAAAGAGAAATTCGATAGGTATGGACGATATATATCGGGAAACGATAAGAGTGGAAGCTGAAAAGGTGGTTGATTGGTTGGTTAGAATGTTTAATGTGTGTTGGGGGGAAGGGAGAGTAATTCAGGAATTGCATTATGCGTACATTGTGCTTTATATAAAGGAAAATTGGATAAGGTGATGTGTAGCAATTATATAAGGACAAGTCTATACAGTGCGTAGGGTAAGAAGGTTTTAGGGTTTTTTGAGATGGTAAGAGATTTTTGCAACAGGTGTTGACAATGAGGACGATATGGTAGGAAATTGAGTGAGAAAAATATAGTGGGGCGTGTATGTTTTATGGATTTGAAGAAAACATATGACAGAGTATGTAAGAAGTAGTTTGAGGTACTGCGGGAAAGGTGGGAGGTAGATTAATTAAATGATCAAAGTCTTCTTTTGTGAAGCGAAGGCGAGGAGGGAGCTAACGGACTGGTATAAAATAGAAGTGGAGCTGAGACAGGTGTATGTAATGTTAACGTCGTTGTTAAATTTGTTGATGAATGATGTAGTTTGGGAATTAACATTAAAACATTAGAAAAGTAAGAGACAGTTAAAAGCCACATGGGCATATCTAGACTGTCCCAGTCAAAATAAATAATAATAATGGAAATAATAATACATGCAACAAAGACTAGGCCTATCCTTTTCCCTAGTTATCAGTTCATTCATGCAAAATAAGATAAAATAAAACTAATCTTCTACATATATTTAGTGCCAGCTGATGACATTATATAACAAATTACACATGCACTGAACCAACACCCACTACAAAACTGCCAGTTAGGCTTAGTCACAAGCTGGTCTAAAAATTCATAAATACCCTTCAATTTTACTTAGTCTAGTTATACTATACGATACATAAACTATTCATATATCTATCTAGTCCCCTCTTAAATCCTGCAAGAGAATCACAGTCAACAATCTCCTGTGGCAAGCCATTCCAAAAATTAACAACCCTATTACTGAAATCTTTTTGTTAAATCGAGATGGCATGACTTCTTTTTAATTTTCTTATCATGTCCTCTAGTTTCTCTTCCATGGGCCACTATGAAGTATTTTTCCATAATTGTGTTATTGTCAGATGCAAATATTTTGTAAACTTGCATCATATCCCCTCTGAGAAATCTACATTCAACTG
The DNA here is from genome assembly GCA_009176605.1 of Armadillidium nasatum. Lineage (NCBI taxonomy): Eukaryota > Metazoa > Arthropoda > Malacostraca > Isopoda > Armadillidiidae > Armadillidium > Armadillidium nasatum. The sequence goes on along the minus strand of SEYY01011569.1, from coordinate 111,982 downwards.
AGACATACCCAGATCCTTCAACCTCTCATCATAGCTCTTACTCTCATAGCCAGAAATCATTGTTGTTGAAAACGACATTGTACTCTCTCCAGCATATCTATGTCTTTTCTTAAATATTTAGCCCAAACTTGTACACCATGCTCTAATGCTATATAACTTGCTTATAATCTCTTTGTTCTTGTAAACTACATTGCGATTTATTATACCTAACTAACATCGTATTAGCTCTATTCCTTGGTTCCAAACACTGATCACCCACCTTCAGATTACTGCTAATAATCACACCTAAATCTTTTAGTTGGTCCATAGTCTCAAGCCAATCCCCATTCATATCATAATTAAATCTTTCATTTGTAAGATCAAAGTCTTCTATGAAGAACTTTACATTTTTTACAATTAAAATTAATTTGCCACTAACTGACCAACCAAGAGGGGAGGGTATTCGGATGAGATGTATGGAGGATGAATTAAATTTAAATGGCTTACTGTTTCCAGATGATGCGGTGTTGGAGTCTGAAGAAAATATGAGAATGTTGAGGAGGGAGTTTGTGAGGAACAGCATGAACAAGTTATTAAGAATAAATCGAAAATTATCTGAAAATGATTGTGGAGGAAAAACGTGGGTGGAAAACGAAATAAAGAATAGAGTGACAGGGGAATGAAAAGTGATTGGGAGATTATAGGTATGGAAGTAGGGGAGAATATTGGAAGAAGAATGTTTAAGTGTATGTGTTTGTCATCTGAAATGTGTGGGTGTAAAACATGGGTGATAGAAACTCAGGAGAGAAAATAACCGAATGTGTGTGAAAAGAAGGGATTGAAGGTTATATATTGTTTGAAAAGTAGATAGGGAAAGAAATGTAAGAATAAAGAATGTTAAGGTGAATGGGGAGAGAGGGAGAGGAAGGCCAAAGTAGGGAAGTTGCAAGAAAAGAGTGAGATGGAGAGAGGTGGTAAGGTAGGTTGTGTATTTGTAATGGAATTGTAGCGGGCACTACACCACGAGTGTAGGAAGGGTGAATAGTAGAGTATATATATATATATATATATATATATATATATATATATATATATATATATATATATATATATATATATATATATATATATATATATATATATATATATATTATATAATATTTTTTTTTTTTTTTTACAGGAGCAGTGAGAGATATGTCACAAAGTTACGCATATGTCCTTTGGATATTGGGAGGTTTTCAGTTTATTGGTACTTTAATGCTTCTTTTATTGCCTTTCGGTTTGAAGTTTGATAATTGGAATATGCGAAGACTGGAAAGAAAAAAGAACCACAAAATGACTACATCTTTTTCTGATATATCAGAGGAATAGAAGAAATATTACGAAATACAACTCAAGTTACACAATTGACAACTGTTTTAGAATATTTGAGTTTTCTTGTTGTTTATATCAAATTGTCTTCTTTGTTGATCTCATTTTTAGAAAACTATAAATTTAAATGAAGACTTGATGTTACTTAAAAATACATTCCTATTATTCTCCTTTGGGATTTATAAAGTAGTATGGATCCTTTAAGTCCAAAATATTCAATAATTTTTTATTCTTTATTGTTGATTGTATAGGACTACAGGTCATACCACTGTCTTACAAAAATGAAATGATCCTATAGGAATTTTCAGTGCTATTTCTGACTTCAAATTTTCAAAGTGAATTCAAGTTTGTATTTTTACATTTTACAAAAATTTAAATAGAAGAGGATATATTAAAACTAAGATGAAATTAGGTAAGTTTAGGAATTTAGTATTAGTAAACTAAGTTAATTTTTTAAGAACAAAAGTTTTCTAATTATTATGATTTCTTATTATAAACTTATCTATAAACGATATTGATTGCACAATATATTATGTATTAATTACTGAGGTTCCAAGGATTTAACATCGGCTATATATATATATATATATATATATATATATATATATATATATATATATATATATATATATATATATATATATATATATATATATATATATATATATATATATATATATATATATATATATATATATATATATATATATATAGGGTGTTTCGGAATTGCACGGCAATATTTAAGGTATGGGTTCTCTTCCACAATATTAACAATAAAGGTCATATAAACATGTGTTTAAAATTAGTTTATATCAGATCAGAGAATCCATCAGATCGACTATTTTTCCCGTAACACCAAACTCATTTCTTCCTAGAAAATTTAATAATCTCTCTGGTTCTTCATTTATATATATTTTGAAGAAGTGGAGATTAAGTCTATAAATAAAATAGTGTTCAACGGAATGAATAATAAAGACTCAAGTTATTTAAGTGCATTCATGCATACATTATGTATTGTTAGAGCTATTTAAGTTTTAGTTACGATATCAGGATCCTAGAGCAAAATATCCCTAACATACACAATTTACGAAATTGCTCTTTTTCACAAAAAAAAAATGATTCATGAAAAAAATGCACCATATAAGTTACCTTTAAACGTCTGTAAATGGAATTCAAAAGAGAAATAAAAACACTCTCACCTTGGTCAAGTTCTGAAAAAACGTAAGACCATTTGGAAAATTTTTACTTCTTCGGCTCAAGACAAAAATGTGTATTTCTTATTCAAGATGTAAAGGTTGCTGGTAGTTTCGATAAATGGCCGAGAATTAACTTACCAAGTGGTAAGTGTAACTCCGAAAAGCTCTCTACCGTCACTTTCCCCAACGTGATAAGCAATTACAAACGGAGAAATTTGTCAAAATAAATACTCGAAAATACAGAAATTCGAAAAGTTTCGACTTAAGAAAACGCTTCACAAATTATATCACACTGACTTTGTCAGTACAATTTGTTCTTGAACACTAAAAAAAATGTTTTTCCGATTTTTCTAAGGTTCAAAGTTTTAACCTAAGTAAGAGCGTTTCAAATCTCGATTGACTTCGACTACGGCTTACTTTTACTTTATATATATTTATATATATATATATATATATATATATATATATATATATATATATATATATATATATATATATATATATATATATATATATATATATATATATATATATATGGTAAAGGTGGAGATTTTCTGAGTTTCGATTGTTAAAAAATATCGAAAATCGAAAATATCGGAAAGCCTTTCGTAAACAAGAGAGTTGTCAGAGGTACGAGGTACTATTACTAGACATAGACACAATTATTATTACTTACTTTTCTAGCAGAACCTAATTCGACTTATCATAACCTGAACTACCGAAATTGCCGTAAAAAGAGGCCTAACCTACACAAGAATTTGCCGTAAAAGAGACCTAACGTACACAAGAACGTTTGCATGACATATAGCCTAGGGCTAAGTATAGGCAGGAAAATATCGATATAAAAAATATCGATATAAAAAATATCGAAACTCAGAAACAATCTCCTATATATATATATATATATATATATATATATATATATATATATATATATATATATATATATATATATATATATATATATATATAGCCAGACTGCAGTTTGAACCACTTTAATATTACAAAAACTACTAAACGTACATTAAAAAGGATAACATTCTTGGAATCCTTGAAGAATTTTGATAAAGAAAAATTGGGAATTAAAAAAAAACACTTAATAATTTTAATAGGTACTTAATTTATAGTTTTTAATACGCTGGACGACATCGTACGTCTGGCAGCGTCTCGTTTTAGGAGTTAAATTTTACGAATTTGGAGAAAATTGAAAATATTGTGATATATATATATATATATATATATATATATATATATATATATATATATATATATATATATATATATATATATATATATATATATATATGGTGAAATATGGCAGTAGGCATGTATCCGATGGCAACGGTTGATCAATAGGTTAGGCCTGTATACCACGGCAATCGTCGGTCGTTCAGGTTAAATAAATCGTAAAAGGTTCGTTAGAAAACTAAATAATAATAATAATCTAAATAATAATAATAATGAGACTGGAATTTTTCTTAGTTATCGTACACAAACAAATTTTTTTTTTAACTTTTCACATCTTTTATAATTTTCTTTATCAAAATTCTATCCTTTTTAATGTACGTTTAGTAGTTTTTTTAATATTTAAAGTGGTTCAAACTGCAGTCTGATATATATATATATATATATATATATATATATATATATATATATATATATATATATATATATATATATATATATATATATATATATATATATATATATATGTGTGTGTGTGTGTGTGTGTGTGTGTGTGTGTGTGTGTGTGTGTACACTGATAAGCATTCAATTGAAGATAAAGAATTCATTTTGCTCATCAACAGGAAAATAATTAACATTAAAATACATAAATTCGTGAATTTTTAGCAACAAATCTTTATAGAATAACTTAAAAAGTGAATGAATGAGTTAGGTTATATTTTGGTCTCATGGAGATGCAAGGGTGTAACACCATTAATTATATGCTAGTGTATTAATATTTCTTTTACAACAAGATGTAAAAAATATAAAAAAAATGTCAAAATAGTTTTACTTCTCTGTTCAAGTGCTCTAAATTAGGTCAGTGATTTTAATGTGATTTTTTCTTATATATATATATATATATATATATATATATATATATATATATATATATATATATATATATATATATATATATATATATATATATATATATATATATATATATATATATATATATATATGGTAAATGACAGGAGCCTACTGAATTCTACCAAAGATGAGAAATAATTAAAAGAGATATCCAAATTAAAGGAAGACATGTTCCGATACATGTCGATTGTAAGTGTGCAAATCATAGGAAGTTTAGAGTACATGCAGAACTGATCAGAGTGGTTCTGTTTGAAGTCAAAAAATTTTGAGAAAAAATGATGGGACAAAGTTGAAAGACGTCTCGCTAGGCTTTCTCAGTAGAGAATCTTTGCTACTGGAGAATTCTGAAGGCCATTATCCATTGTAATAACGATAGTATAGAGATAGTGAAACAAGAATCTAGCAAGTAGGAAAAGATTGGACAAGGTTAATGAGAAAATAATATTGTTAAGACGAAAAGCCCTAGATTCCACCTTTTCAAAACCGTATTAATGATACCATCTTATATGTATGAGTCATATTTCATACAAAGGAGAAAAAAACGACACCCATTAAAAAAGAATACAGCTGGTGAGCTGTGAAGAAATTCTGAAAACGCCTCAGAACACCGAACCTATTAAAACATCGCTTAGTAGGAGGAATAATGTGATTCTTAAAATAAAGATCACAGAAAAAAGAAACGCCGAGAAAGTTAAAGACAGACGAAGGTTTGAGTTTTGTATTTTCGAAATAGATTTTATAGATGTTGAATATTATATCGAGTAGAAAGATGAAGCAACCGAGCTTTTTTTGGTGTGTGTGTGTGTGTGTGTGTCCTTGAAAACAAAAATCTTTTCTATATCTCAAAATCGGACGCTAGTTATTCTAAGGCCACGATTCTAAGATGAAATATTTAAATGAGGCTTTGACATCTTTTCAAATGAACTGAGAAATGAAGTGATGTTATGAAGTGTTAAAGAGAAGGCGACCTTAAAAAAAGTAGAAATAGAGCATATATTTAAATTTATTGGATAAACTATAGCCTACACAAGCTACTATAGAACCACCGGAAAGGAAATCAGATAAAAGATTACTGGAAAAAGGAGGACAAAAAAAAGGGGGGGGAAAGAGAGAGATGGAAAGGTCACCAGAATAGCGTTAATCAAGGTAGTCATACCGACTGTCACCGTAGATTTGAAAGCTTTGGAAAGAACAAAGATTAAAGCAATATAAGTATAGGTAGAAGAGGGTTGAAAGGGTTTTCCAGTTTTCAGTTCAGCTTGCATGAGTTTACTCTTACAACAATAAGGAGAGGTTGAAGCTATTAGACAGACGAAATTCTGAAGGCGCTTCAGAACACCCAACCTCTTAGAAGCTTATTTAGAAGAGATGTAATGTAATCAATCTACCAAGAGATCACGAGAAAAAGAAACATCGAGAATATTAAGGACAGATGAAGGCTTGGTTGAGTGTTTTCGAAGAAGTCAGTTGTGTGGAAGGTTGTGTCGAATATAGAGACAGAGAAATTGAGTTTTTGAGGCATTGAAAACAACTGTTTTCTCTGCCCCAATTTGAAATACGAGAAAGATCACAGGTTAGTTTCTTCAAAGCCACTGTTCTAGCGTGAAATATCTGCTGTTGAGAAAGAGGGGTCTTTCAAATTTAAAGGAGTAATGAAGGGTATATTCATCAGCATATGAGTAAATAGGTAATGAAGTAATAGAGCTAAGGTCGTTAATGAAAAGTACAAAAATATTTGGGGATAGGACAGATCCCTGAGGAACATCACTATTAACAGATTTAAAATTAACGGTGGCCTTCTACAAAAGCTGCTATTGAACGACCGAAAAGTAAATGAGAAAGAAGGATAGATTCCGAAAGAGGGAAGTTTAGAAATCAAAGCTCTATCGAAGACTTTCGATATGTTCAGCTCCACAGCAAAAGATTCACCGAAGTACCGAAGAGTAGGGGACCAAGAGTCAAAGAGGAGGGGAAGATCACTAGTAGAGCGTTTCCTACGAAAACCATACTGGCAAAGATAAGATTTGAAGAATTGAGATGCTTCCAAATCTTCCTGTCATGGATAGATTCGAAAACTTTAGAAAGAACGGTGGTTAAAGGTATGGGACGGTAGTTGGAAGACTGAGAGGGGTACTCCTTGTTCGGCACAAGGCTGAATGAGCGTACGTTTCCAGCAAGAAGAGAAGACTGAAGTAGAAAGAGAGACGAAATAGTTTACCAAGGCAGGGTGTAAGCTCGGAAATACAAGTTTTGAGAACCACAGTGAGAAATATATATATATATATATATATATATATAATATATATATATATATATATATATATATATATATATATATATATATATATATATATATATATATATATATATATATATATATATATATATATATATATATATATATATATATATATATATATATAAGCTCATAGAGAATAGAAATGACGTCTTTAGAAGAAATTATAATATTAGGCATAATATGAATTGGAGGGGGCTGAAGGAGTAGGAACAGCTCCGGAATCGTCTAATGTTGAATTATTGGCAAAGGTTTGAGCGAAGGGGTCAGCTTTTGAAGAAGGTATAACGGCAGTTGTGCCGTCAGAAGATACTAGAGGAGGGAAAGAGGAAGAAAAGTTAGAGTTCACATTTTTTGGTAAATGCCAGAAAGGGCATATAGAATAGCTACCAGAAAGTTTATTTCATTTTCTACGGAGAAAAGAGTTTTTGGAGTTGGGGAGAATTGATTTTGCACGATTCTGGGATGAAATATATTTTGTGTGACTTTGTAGAGTTTGAAGACGGCGCTAATACCTGAGGGCAGCATGCTTGTTGCGAAAAGCACGAGAACATGTAGAGTTAAACCAAGGTGTATTAGGCTTAGTAGAAGGGAAAGAATATGGAATGTACTTGTCCATGCCAGAGAGAATCACCTCGGTAATGCGCTCTGCATACTCCGAGGGACCTCTCCCACGAGAAATCAAAGAAGTACTAGGGTAAGTCTGACCAGCTTCCGATACCGAAAAGCCATAAACGTTCCCTCTCAGTAGGAGGGGATCATTCTTGCGTAAGACTTGAAAAGATAGATGAGGATACAGAGATAAGTTGGTGATCGGAGGAACCCAGAGATGGATAAAGTTTGACAGTATAAGGAAAAATAGAAGTTACAGAAATATATATATATATATATATATATATATATATATATATATATATATATATATATATATATATATATATATATATATATATATATATATATATATATATATATATATATATATATATATATATATATATAACTATGAATTAATTATTTCTATAACAATGTGGCAATAAAATGAGTCAGTGTTCTTTAACTCGTAAAATAGTGTGAAATTATTAATTACTACTTTTAATCAAAGGAAAATACTATTAAAATTTACACAAAGTTATCAAAATAGTTAAATCTTTTTATTAGTTTTAATGTTTTTTCTTTAAAGTGAAGTTAGCGAATTTATAATGTCCTTCCAGTTTACAAAAATGTTAATAAAAATACTTATATATATATATATATATATATATATATATATATATATATATATATATATATATATATATATATATATATATATATATATATATATATATATATATATATATATATATATATATATATATATATATATTGTAAGGGCGCGCTGTTGACAGCCAAAAAAACTGAGGCGTATTTTTGACCGCAGCGCATTTTCTTTTTCGACTACAGGGAGTTTTTTCTTACGCTTCCCAGACCACTTTTTGGGGTTGCGAACCCCACCAGCGGAGGGTTACCTCACCCCATCTTAGGGAGAGGTGGCGTAGCCACAGCACCATGTTTTTCAGCAGGTTTTCTAAACCCTTTTTGGGAGATCTACCCAACGCGGAGTTATACACCCTCTCCCTTCCCCATCCTTCTACTACCCCATTCCTTTAGATGTTGGTGGCGTAGCCACAGCACCCCATTTTTTCAGCCTCTTTTCTTGACATTGAAATAGATTTATCTTTCATATTTATATGTCCCGAGGACATGACCATAGTACAATCAATCGCATTTTTCAAAACACTAAAAAGAAAATATATGACCCTACTCCTCCATTAAATTTCTCAACAGAAAATGCACTTTGATTAATTAACACTTTGACTGCCACGGCATATTTGGTAAAATTTTCGTGGAAGTCGAAATTTTTTGTTTAAATCTACAATACTTGTAGATTTAACAGGGTAAAGTGTTTTTTTGCTATATTCAGAATGGATTCTGAAATATAGGCATTTTATAAAAAAAAATTTTTTTTTTTCCATATCTCACATGTCACCCAAATATGGGTAACAAAATGGGTTTTTCCCAAACATGGTGGGCCATGTCACCCACAATGGGTGACATTTATTTGATGTTTTTTAGATATGTCACCCATACTGGGTATGTAATTGTTTTTTTATTTGGTAGGCCATGTCACCCATACTGGGTGACATTGTCATTGTTTTTTTATATTTGGTGGGCCATGTCAACTATCCTGGATGATACTGTCATTGTTTTTTTTCATTTGGAGGGCCATGTCACCCAAATTGGATGACATTTGTTTTTGTTTAGGTTATCAAAATAATTAGATTATTGCCAAATATGTTTTCCTCCAACACGCAAAGATGAAATAAAAAAATTTCTTGGATTAATTTTATGGATGGGATTGCTAAAAGCTCCATTGATTGAAGATTACTGGAACCTCTGGTACAATGAGGTGCAATAAATTTCAGCTGTTTCTAAGCTGTATTCATTTTGCTGACAATCAAATTGATAAAGGTAACCGTTTAAACAAAATAAGAACTCTGTTAGCAATCAAGTTTCAGGCGATTTTTTCATCTGGTGAACAAATAGTCGTAGATGAAACTTTAATTCCATGGAGAGTCTGGTTGGTTCTCTAACAATATATACCTAATAAAGCCCATAAATATGGAATTAAATTATTTAAATTATGTTCAAAGGAAGGGTATACATACAATCTTTCAATTTATTTTGGACAGTCACAAGATGTCTTAAGGTAGGTAGGTTTAGCTAAACATGTTTGCGCAAACCTAATGGATAATCTTCTAAATGAAGGGAAAACATTGAGAGCAAGGAAAAAGATTCCAAAGAGGTTTTAGATGCGAATCTAAGAAAAGGTGATATAGTGTCAAAAGAAAATGAATATGGTATTGTTGTGTTGAAATTGAAACACCTACCAGATGTTAGACTGCTTACAACAAAACATAGCCCAGAAATGGTGGAAACTGGTAGAGTTTCTAGTGATGTTGAAGAAATTGATAAAAATCAGCCTGACCCTTCCTAGAAGAAGCAGGGCACGGAAACGCAGCAGAGAGTAAAAAAAAAATTTTTTTGCAAAAAAAAATGCAAAAAAAAAAAAAAAAAAAAAAAAAAATACAAAGCTGCTATTCTATCTTATAAAAAGGAAAATGTGGGATTAGATATTTCTGACCAAATGACAGCTTATAACAATCCACTACACAAGGGATTAAAATGGTACAGAAAACTAAGCTTCACATTGATATTGTGTATGGCTGTCGTCAATGCATGGATAGTTTACAATTTAATAAAAGGAAAGACACAGATTAAAACCTTCAGAGAGTCAATAACTAGAGCCGTTTTAGGTGTGGAATCACCCAAAAAGAAATCCAAAACCAAATTGCTACTTGAAGCACGTCCTAAAATAAATGATGAAAGATGATGGGAAGAGAATAAGAAGAGTGTGCAAACTGTGTTATGAAGAAACAAAGAAAAAATATGGGCGAGTTGAAGCCAGAAAGAAAGCTAATAGTGTGTACACACTGCCCAGCATGCACAAATAAACCATTAATTTGTATTTCATGTTTTGAAGTACAGTATATCATAAAAAATTTTTTTTTTTTTTTTTTTTTTTTTTTTGGGGGGGGGGAGGGGGGAAATAGGACGTTTTTTTTCATTTCTTTTTTTTTAAGCTTCTAAACTGTCTAATATACACTTCTGTTAGCAAAGGTAAGAATAAATTAGAATAAAAATGTTTAAAAGTTCAAATTTCATTTAGTAAAGTATAAAAATGCCTTGAAAATCAAAATTTTTTTTCCTTTTATCTTACCTTAAATATTTTCAAACTGTTTGTAAAACTTATTATCTATGAGAAATAAGTAAAAAAAGACTAAAAAGCAAATACTTTTATTATTCCAGTCATTTAAAATTAAAAATATATATATATATATATAATATATATATATATATATATATATATATATATATAATATATATATATATATATATATATATATATATATATATATATATATATATATATAATATATAATATATATATATTAGAATCATGGAAAAAATTTCATTCAAACACAGAAAAATAACAAAAATTTTCTCTTGGAGGCCAAATAAAATAAGCCAAAACATTCATTGGACAAGCTACATAAATTCCATTGAATATGGCATGTATTGTCAACCAATTTGGCTGACGAACCTTTAAATTTTGAAAACGTTAGTGTCGCTTCACATTGACTGACAAAATCAACCAATCATATTAACTGACATGGCAGTCAAAGTGTTAAAAGTTTATCTTTTTAATAAAGTGGTTTTTTAAAATTCTTTATATATACGGAGCATGAGCTGCTGAATGTTCCTTTGTGCTTATATATATATATATATATATATATATATATATATATATATATATATATATATATATATATATATATATATATATATATATATATATATATATATATATATATATATATATATATATATATATATATATATGAGAATTTAAATTATTTTCATATTACTTTAAAATATAATTAAAAATTTAAATAGAATTTTCCTACTTATATAGCCAACCTTATACAATGGACAGTTTAGAGTCACCGTCTGTGACCTGTAATGATTCTTCTACTAAACTTTCGGACATAGAACAAGAACAAACACCTCAAGCCAATGACAATTCAAATGCAAAAGCTGTGGAGATGGTTCCGCCTGACGGAGGATGGGGTTGGATGGTTGTTGCTGGGAGCTTTCTGATTATGGTAGGTGAAGTTTCTCTTTATTAAAGTTTCATTATAAGGATATTTGCTCGCGAAGAAAAGATTATATAGAAAACTACCATAATTCATTTCTACAGTCTGTAGGTGGGTATACGTTTTATGCGTTCAGCATCTTTTTATCACCGATTTTGATGTCTGGTCAAGTCTCTTCAATCAAAATTGCATGGATCTATAATTTCAATCACTTAATTTGGTGCTTCTATGCCATTTTTATTGGACCACTTTGTGAACAATTTGGCACAAGGAAAATGGCTATTTTTGGAGGAGTTGCAAGTTTTCTTTCATTGTTTCTCTCAGCATTCGCCCCAACTGTTGATTACCTATTTTTTACGTATGCATTGCCAGCTGGTAAGTTGTTAAAGTTGTTTTCATTAACTTGTAGAAAATCGACAAAACCAATGCAAGGGAAAAAATTGTTGTAAATGCCACTCAGATTATGAGAGAGAAAGAAGAAAACGAAAAGAGATAGGGTGAGTGTGTGAGAGAGAGAGAGAGAGAGAGAGAGAGAGAGAGAGAGAGAGAGAGAGAGAGGGAGGTCGACCATATTCTAATACATAAATTTACAAATCTCTAATTCCCAATGGTAGATAAATGCTAGAATAATGTTTCAAACTTTGCGAGTAGTGTACTTGAATGAATAAACACACCGATCAAATCTACAGAATGAATAGATAGAAAGTCAGGCAAATTAGTAGGAATTAGGACAGTATATTGGTGTTTATCTCGTGTCTCCTCATTCCACTTGTAAAGGGAAGACACGCGAATGTGAAATTTCCGAAAAGATAATGTTATAAAATACACAAGAAAGAAAATAGATTTGGACAATTCCTGCACAACCTATTGGTTAAGGAGGGAAATTCAAGTTCCCAACGAGAGTGCATAAAAAGCTTTGTTGCGTGTATCAAAAGTTCTCTCCTTTACTTTATTAGTTTCTATCTCACGGATGTTGCCCTTAATCGAGCATGCGAACTTCTCTAGAAAATTTCTCTCTAGGTATCGAACTAGAAACATAAACCTCACAAATTTAAGCAAACTCTTAGTCTTACTCCTTACATCACGAAGCAAACTTTTCAACACTTTGATTATTAAAACACAAATGACTTTTTCTCCTTTTTTACACTTAACGCTTGTTTTATGGTCATTCAGAGATTTGAACGGACATTTTAATAAATACATTTTGATTATTCAAAGCAAAATTAAACTTTCATGTCTCAATCCTTCCCCCCCCCCCCCCCCTCCTATTACCTTTCATTTCTAAATTAAGGACTGCTATTCTCTTAGATTTTATCATTCATTCTTTATTCTCTCACCACCAAATGTATTTTCATTAATTTCATCTCACTTTTTTTTTAACAGGTTAATTTACATACACGTATGTTTTCTTTTAAACTGACCTCCAACTGTAGAAACTTCATTTCCCAAATCCTTTTCATTTAGCAGCATAACAGCTCTTTTCCACTTGCTATACATTTAACTAGCAATATTTTTCATAAAATATAAACTATTCATCGATATATGATAACTCTATTTCCATCCTATTTTCACTTTCGTGTAACGAAACTTCAAACAAGACAGTCGTTGATTTCAAGAATAAAATCGGTTTCTTCCAAACACGATAAGATTCATCCTGTCTCTGATTCTTGATCTATATGGAATAACATTAAAAGAACTACTACAAAACAGGAATGTTGCTACAGTAATTGTTTGATACCTCTCCTTTCGAAGCACACAGTAAATAACCTTATCAACTGCTTTATCTCTTTCATTTTTTTTCAATTCTACTTATTAACATTTAATCCCTTGTTTTATTATTGCATATACAACAAACTTCTGCTTCTTCATTTTATGGCATATATATATATATATATATATATATATATATATATATATATATATATATATATATATATATATATATATATAATATATATATATATATATATATATATATATATATTGGTCTCACAGTGGATTAGGAGGAATTCAAAATGTTTTAGAAATATATATACTCATTTTAATACAAAATGTTTGAGATAATAATTTTTATTTTTATTTTTATTTTTTTAATTTTTTTTTTACGTTTTCCTTAAATGCTTGTTTAATTATTTTCTTAAAATTTTATAATTTTAGCTTGAATTAAACTTGAAAAATTAAAAAAATTTGAAAATAGAAAAATGCAGATTTTTATTTTAAAAATATATAAAATATCAAATAATTTAAATTACAATAAAACCTACTTTGTTTCTAAATATGTATTTTTAAATTTAATATTTACATTCTCCATGTGCATATTTGTAATCAAAGTAAAATATAGGAAATTGCAAAACAAAATCTACACCTCTGATCTTTTTCATTTACAGGGATTGGAGGAGCTTCAACTTTTACCCTTACATTTATAGTTGTATCAACTTATTTTAAGAAACATCGAGGGTTTGCAATTGGAATAACATCGGTAGGGGATTGTTTAAGTGGTTTTATCTCCCCAGTTATAGCAAATTATTTGCTTGAAAACTATGGTTACATTTCTGCAACTTTAATATCTGGAGCACTTGTTCTGAATCAGTGTGTTGGAGCATCGCTTTATCAACCTGTCAAGTGGCACATGAAACCTTCAAAAAAAATTACGGTGGTTAAGAAAGAATCACAAGATCTCGTAAAATGGAAAAAAGAGTCAGAGGAAACTGACCTTATAGAGAAAGTTCATGATATATCATGTAAGAAACCTCAAACCAGTAATACTCAACATGAAAATAAAAATGTTGCTGGAAAAATGTTAAGAGACCAGAAATCAACCAATAAATTTATGAAGGTTTTACAGTCAACATTTACCAATTTAAAATCACTGAGATATATGAGAGTTCTATTCATTTCCTGGTCTAACTTTGCTCTTATGTTTGGGTTTAGAAATTTTCTTTTGTGGATTCCTTTTATTATAACAAATAATGGTTACTCTCTAGAAATGGCTACTTGGTGTACCTCACTCTCTTCTATTGGCAATCTCATTGGAAGAATTTTGATGTCTTTGCTAGCAGACAGAAAATTTTTCAATGTAATTTACGGTTTCATGTTTGGTCAATTTCTTGTGGGAATTTCAATAATAGGTAAGGAACAGAATCATGAATATAATATTCACAGATATATATATATATATATATATATATATATATATATATATATATATATATATATATATATATATATATATATATATATATATATATATATATATATAGGAGGAGGACGTAGCGTCGTCCGAGCCGATTAAGTACCACCACTAGGCTTAACCAGCGGAGTGATTGGATGGGATAGGCCATTCCGTTTCACTTAGTTGCCCTTGGTTCGTTCCTTTTCGAATTTTACCATCTCAAAGTCTCTAGTGTACCCTCGTTTCATATTGGAATGTCTATTCTCCCACTACACTCCACCTCCTTTCTTCACATGTTCCCCACAAATTTTATAAGCGCTTACTCGTAAATTATCTATTAAATTATAAAATGGCAAAACAAAGCTGCTTCGAGTGGAGGCATTCAAATAATACCCCTCATCCACCCCTCACCTCATCATCACTTGAGAGTTTTCGGATTCCTATGATGTGAATGGTACTGCTAAGAATTCGCATACGACTTCCCATAGCGCACAATCTTGTTTTCATTAATTTTTGCGACATTCGCGGAATTTCACCAATTTCCACCTTGTCAAAAACCACCTCTCTTCTTCTAGACCTCATTTCTTGCTCTTAACCGAAACTCAGGTTGTTGTGTGTGAAGAGAGCAAACTTTACTCTGTTACCTCCTATTGTCTATATCTTCAAATTTCAGTCAAAGGAGGATGTTGCTCTTATATGGACAACGATGTTGCTTGTTCTCGTATTTCTAATTCGGACTCTTCTGAATTCTTCACTTTATGGCTTCAGCTCTCTTGCAGTTCTATAACTATATTCATTTGTTCTATCTATTTATCTCCGAATTCTAGTGATTAAAAAAAAAATTCTTCGAATATTTAAACTCCAAAAAAAGAACTCATTCTTTCTCTTCTCCTTTCTTCAGAAATCATTAATTTAGGCGATTTCAACATTCACCACCGCCAATGGCTTTCATCTAACTCTTTCTTTCTCTTTGTTCATCCGATCACCTTACAACCTTGGTTTCTTGTTCTTCGGCAAGATCGGCTACGCTTTAGGCGATGAGATGTTTCTGGCACTTCTTTGCTGCTAACTTGTCGAACTTGCGGTTGTACTTCTGATTTCCCATGAAATGATCAGTTTCTGTGGGAGGGTCAGCAAGAGTGTGCAGATGATTCACTCCGGCACGGAGACGTACATTCCATATTCTTTCCCTTCTACTAAACATAACAAACCGTGGTTTAACTCTACTTGTTCTCCTGAAAATTCACAGGGATGATGGCTTCCGGTACAATTGTCGTCTTCAAACTCCTGAAACTCATTAAACTTATAGTTCATTCCGGAATCGGGCAAAATCTATTCTTCGTAACACTAAACTCTCATTGCCCGTTATAAATGCTATAATCTTTATGGTATTTTTCAAAAAATTGTCAGCTCTTTGCTTCTTTCCTTTACCCTCCTCTTGTATCTTCTGACGGCACAGCTTCAGTTTTACCTTCTACTAAAGATGAACTCTTGGCTTAAACCTTTGCCTCTAATTCCACTTTAGACGATTCCGGAGCTATTTCTCCACCTTCAAACCCCCTCCAACTCATATATGCCTAATATTGTAATTTCTTCTAAAGATGTCATTTCTGCTCTTTCTGAGCTTAACACTAAGAGGGGTTATGGACTAGAGGGTGTTTCTCCAGCAGTTCTCAAAACTTGTGTTTCTGAGCTTGCACCCTGCTTTGGTAAACTATTCTGTCTCTGCCTTTCTACTTCGACCTTCCCTTCTTGCTAGAAATGTGCGCTTGTTCAACCTGTGCCGAAGAAGGAGAATTCCTCTCGACCCTCTTAACTATCGTCATATTTCTTTTACCTCCGCTCTTTCTGAAGTTTTCAAATAAGGTAGATTTGGAAATATCTCAATTCTGATTGCTGGTTTCGCTTTCGTAAAGAGCGCTCTATTGGTGATCTTTCCTTTCCCTCCGACTATTGGTCCATAGCTCTTCGGTGAATCTTTTGTTGTGGAGCTGGACATATCGAAATCTGTAAACTCTGGCGCAAAACTTTGATTTTCAAGTTTCCCTCTTTAGAAATTGTACCCTTCCTTTCAGATCGTTCTATAGCAACTGTTGAAGACGGCCACCATTCTTTCTTTAATCTAGGAATAGTGGTGTTCCTTAAGAATCTATCCTATTTCCAACTTTTTTCTACTTTATATTAATGACCTTTCTATTACTTAATCACTTATCTATTCCTATGCCGTTCGATGACTCCACCCTTCATTATTCCTTTTAATTTGAAAGACGCACCTCACAACAGCAATTAATTGAGGCAAGGCCTTGGGGCAATTAACTTCAGATCTTTCTTGTATTTCAAATTGCTCATTTTTAACGTCTGAAAAACTTAATTCTTAAATCTCTACTCGTCACAATCTACCAAACTGCTATATATTCTTCGAAAACACGCGACTAAAACCTTCCTATGTCCTTAATATTTTCGGTGTTTGTTTTTCTCGTGATCTTTCTTGGAAGAATCACATACATTACTTTTCTTTTTAAACAAGATTCTAAGAGGGTGGGTGTTATGAGGCGCCTTCAAAATTTCTTCATGGCGCCCCAGTTGATTTCTCTTTATAGGGGTATTATTCTCCACTGTATGGAGTACTCCTCTTTCTTCAAAAAAGGTCAATTATATCAACCAACACTCCTGTAACACGTCTTGTGAATCTTGAATCTCCTAACTTCGATGTTCTGTGGCTTAAAATCTTTCTTCCTACCACTATGATAATCTTGTGTTTCTGCTACTGTTCTCCCAATAGGACAGATTTTTCCATCTTTTTTTTTTTTAATATCTAACTACTTATCACGAGACAGTTACATCTTCACATCTAAATACTGAGGTCCTCTATTTAGGGGATTTCAATGTACATAACACTGAATGGTTGGGTTCCTCTCATACTGATCCAGGAGGGGAGGAGGCCGAATCATTCAGCATTCTCAACGATCTGGAGCAACTGATTAAAGAACCAACACACATTCCGGATCGTCCTAACCAATTCTTAAACACTCTTGACTTATGTTTCACTACTAGTCCTTCTCTCTATAAATATGCTGTCCTCGCATCTATTGGTAAATCTGATCATAACCTAATTACTCTTAATTTACAAGCTTTGTCTCCAACTGCTCCACCCTGCCCTAAGCGTACCTTCTGGCACTTTGATCGGGCTGACTTGGAGGCTTTGCGTTGCTTCTATGCTAACTATCCTTGGATGGACTGCTTTGTCTCTGAAGACGCGTCAGTCTCCGCTGATAAGGTGGGGGCTGTAATCGTTGATGGGATGAGCAGGTTCATTCCTTCTTCAACAATCTTTTTCTCTTCAAAATCCACGGTTCGATCGCGCCTGCTCTCTTGCCATTCAGGCTAGAGACATCGCGTATCGAGGGTGGAAAAACTCTCCTTCTCCTATCACTCTGGCTAATTTTCATTCTGCTCGAAATTGGTGCAGGGATATTCTTCGACGAGTAAAGCAGGCTTTCACTAAAAGGTGTGCTGAGCTCCTAAACTCTCCTACTGATAAATCTTTCTGGCCTCTTGCCAAAAACATCTCTAACAACTTCTGTAAATCTTCCTTTCCTCCTCTTATTCGCTCTGATGGCTCTGTTGCCAACACTCCAACTGAAAAGGTTAATCTCTTCGGCCTCCGATTCTCTTCTAATTCCACCCTGGATGACTCCGGCAACCCTTCTCCTACTACTTCTCCTCTCAGAGGTCCCATGCCTTTACCTGTGATTACATTTGATCAGGTGCATGGGCTTCTGAAATCTATGAACGTAAGGAAGGCAAGCGGCCCGGATGGCATTCCTCCCCGAGTTTAAAGGGAGTGTGCTTCTGAGCTGGCTCCACCCCTCGTTCAACTCTACCATCTATGCCTCAATACAAATACTTTCCCTCAGTGTTGGAAGCGCGCATTGGTCCAGCCTATTCCGAAGAAAGGTAGCCGCTCTGATCCTTCTAACTATCGCCCTATAGCTCTCACTTGTAAAGATCTTTGAAACCCTTCTCACTCTCACTTCTTGGATCATCTGGAATCTCATTCCCTTCTTTCTGATCATCATTATGGCTTTCGACGTTCGAGGTCTACTGGTGATATACTTTCTTATCTCACAGATTTATGGTCTTCTGCCCTTAGGGACCATGGGGAGACTTGTGTGGTGGCGCTTGACATATCTAAGGCATTTGACCGGGTATGGCATGCGTCACTGCTTTCTCCTTCTCTTTGCTTACTTATGTCTAGCTTTCTTTCTAATCGCTCCATTTCGGCTGTTGTTAATGGAGCGAGTTCTTCCTTTCCTTTCAATAGTGTTGTTCCTCAGGGTTCTGTCTTATCTCCTACTCTATTCTTACTTTCCATTAATGATCATCTCAGCTATCCATTCATATGCCGATGACTCAACCCTCCATTCTTCTTCTCATTTCAAATCTGCTCCTTCCTTTGCATCTAGAGTTGCCTCTCGCCTTCATCTTTCCGATTCCATTCTTGCAGATCTCGATTTAATTTCTCAGTGGGGTCGTCTCAACCTTGTGAAATTCAACTCTTTGAAAACTCAACTTCTAGAAATCTCCCTCTCAAAGACACCTTCTAACTTTTCTATTTCTTTCGATGGTTCTCCCATCTCTCCTGTTGACAATATAAACATCCTTGGCCTTCACATAAACAAAAAAATGTCTTGGAAACCTCACATCACAATGGTTGCTAGGGCGGCCTCAAAGAAGCTGGGAGTTCTGTTTAGACTGCGTGAATTTTTTTCTTCTTCGCAGTTACTCCAAGTATACAAGGGTCTCATCCGCCCTTGTATGGAGTACTGCTCTCATATCTGGGGTGGCTCAGGTTTCACCCGTCTTTTGGATAAGGTTGAGTCAAAGGCTAAAAGACTTATAAACTTCCGCTCTTTCTAATTCATTTGACTCTTTATCTTTGCGACGCGACGTTGGTTCCTTGTCTCTTTTCTATAGGTACTACAGCGGCAAATGCTCGAGGGATTTATCCACCTGTGTATCTCCACCTTTACGTCGTCCTCACAACACAAGGGGTGCATTGTCTGCGCATCAATTCTGCGTGGACATAGGCAACTCCAGGCTTGTATGCTGTGGTGCCTCCATCTTTCCTGCAACATCTGTTCTGTGGAATTCTCTCCCATCTTCTGTGTTTCCTGCCGAATTTAATCTCAATTTCTTTAAAGCCCACATCTGCGCTCACCTAAGAAATTTACGTTAGGTGGGTCCTGCAGGGAACGTTTTTATTTACTATCATTATTATTACTATTTATTGTTTTTTTATTTTTTGTTCTACTTTATTTTAGTTCTTCTGACATCCCCTCCTTGAATAGGGCTTTGCCCGTGATTGGTGGTGATGTGTAAAAAAAAAAAAAATTTCGTTGATTATAAATTGATTAATTTTGGTTTAGTACCACAGAGCTACTAGTTATTGTTAATTTCACAGTTTTAGGTTACTGTTTAGTGGTATTTTGCAACAAGGAAGGAATAACAGTTGGGAGCACTATATTGAACCGTTCCGGCAAAGTCACGGCCAATGTTGTGCTTCATTTTGCGTCTTACTTTAGCGTGTAAAGATGGTTTTTCCCTCTTACCAAGTGTCATTTTTACATTAATGTGTCTTGTACCCTCCAGTGCTTTATAATAATAGCGTTTCTTTTGTGTTTCAGGTAGTTTAGTGGTTACAAAAACTGAACCAAAATGGGTAAAAATAACGATTTGACTCCTCGCAAAGTTGCTCGACTAAAAGTATTATTGAGTGAAGCTATATTAAAGCAGAGAAATTACAAAAAAATAGTTGTTGCAACACAAAGTCAGTGCTAAGGAATAAATTGATAACGGTGTAAATTTGTTTTACAAAAGGGTTAAAAAAATGTGGTTGAAAACGAAAAACAAGTCCGAGAACAAACAGATTACTAGTACAACTGCCTCTTAAAAGTGGAACATCTTGTAGGAAGCTTTCTATAAAACTGACAACGTGGCATGTTAGCCTTGACCGAAGAACAGTGAACGACAGGTTTTTGGAAAGCGGATTGAAAGCAAATCGCCCGAGAAAGAAGCCTCGATTCACTAAGGCAATGAAAACGGCACGTTTTGCCTGGACTAGGAATCACGATGAATGGACTTCTCGACAATAGGAAAAGGTAAGAATAATACATTTAGCTATTCAGTTTAACTGCGGTGCATAAAATAACTTTAGTAATAAGTAATATCGCAATGAGCTGTGCAAAATTATAATAAATAATATAATATTTTCAAGCCATAAAGTTTACTTGGTGATTCATTATTTCTATCCGTTCCACTACATCTGTCGTATTTTCTATTGTTGCAGGTGGTTTTCTCAGACAAATCAGCCATTGCAGTGCTGGATGACCGTGTACAGAGTTTAAGAAGGCGGCCAGTTGAGGAATTTAATACTGAATATCTGAAGACTAAAATTTCCAACGAAAATCATGTACATTCAGTACATGGAACAAGCCGTTTACACATTTTTGAAGGAACTATGAACTAAATGAAATATATAACATACTAAAAGGTCGTCTACTACCTCAAATAAAGGAATGGTATAGTGAACAACCCTGGATATTCTAACAAGATTCCACCCCTGTCACACGGGTAAATCGGTAAAGAGTTGGTTTGCACAAAATGGCGTTCAGCTGCTCCCATGGTCTGGAAATTCGCCAGACATGAATCCCATTGAAAGTTTATGGGGTATACGGAAACAACGAGCCCATTACAACAAAACAGGAATTCTTAGCCACCTTATTAAGGTTTGGTTCCACTCTGACAGAATTCAGGAAATGTGCAAAACTTTTTATCAATAGCATGCCAAGACGTGTTAAAGCACTTATTGCTGCAAATAGTGGGCAAACTGCTTATTATTTAATGCTCAAGACTTACCACTGTATCAGTGTATTAAAATAAATCCATTTGCAATGAAGGAAATTGGCTTAATTGACGATTTTTGTAGAAAAATGTCAAATTTTGAAAAATTCATAATTCCTCCAGTACTATGTATATATATATATATATATATATATATATATATATATATATATATATATATATATATATATATATATATATATATATATATATATATATATATATATATATATATATATTATATATATGACTAAAACATTTGCGCAGAATGCCGGAATATCCATATTGGAAGAATTTGCTTTTCTTTTTATTTTATGCATCATTACTAGTTTAGCATTCAAGAATGCCAGTACAATTCTGTCAGTGTTAAAAGTTTATACTCTTGCGATGTGTCTCGAAGAAGCTGTGTTGTTTCTCTGATAGCTTTTGTTTTACATGTGGCGAATATCCTATTAAAGCGCAATGAAGAAACATAAGCGATTTTGTAAAGAAAGTATATCTGTTGTACTTCAAATTAAACTTGAGGATCAAGATAAGACTTGCCCCCTCCCCCCATAATGTATGCAGGAAATGAGAAGAACTTCGCAAGTGGTATAAAAATAATAAACCTAGTTTTCGTTTTACTATCCCTATGATGTGGGGTGAACAACAGAACCACAGTAACTATTGCTACTTTTGTTGGTCGACGTTAAAGGATTCAATAGAAAAACAAAAAAAGAAGTAACTTACCCAAACATTAATTCAGCCATTCGTCCTGTGCTTCACTCAAGTGAAATGCTGGTACCACTTCCACTGTCTAATTTGGATGATATCAGATTGGAATCAGAAGGAGAAGATGCAGTGACAACACAGGAAGATTCTAGGTCTGAATTTTCTGTGCATGATGGGCTTCACCTTTTCTGCCAGAACGAGTTATTAGAGACTTGGGCCTTTCAAATGATGCTGCTGAATTTTTGGGTTCAAAACTCAAGAATAAATACCTTCTGTTACCTACAACGTCTTTTTCGTGATACAGACATAGAGAGGGAGAATTTACATCGTTTTACTGTAAAGAGGGGAATCTTGTGTTCTGTAGTTACATCTCTGGCTTCATGAAACGATTTGAAATAGAAATTTAAATCATCCCAATGACATTTATTTATAGATTCGTTCAAAACAAACTTAAAAGCAGTCTTCCTACATAATGGAAATAAATTTGCATCACTTGCAGTTGGACACTCGTAGCATCTGGAAGGAAATTATAAGGATTTGGCTCTAATTCTTGAGAAAATCAAGTACCAAGTTCATCGCTGGAAGGTGTGTGGAGATTTTAACATTCTAACCATATTGTTAGGCCAACAGTCAGGCTATACAAAATATTCCTGTTTCCTGTGCTTGTGGGATAGTCAAGCCAGAGACCTTCATTGGGGAAAAACTAACTGGCCACTTCGAGAAACCCTAACTCCTGGTGAAAAGAAAAGCCTTCCTTTTGAAAAGGTTCTCTTACCACCTCTTCATATCAAATTGGGACTAATGAAACAATTTGTTAAATCTCTACCAAAAGATGGAAAATGTTTCAAGTAACTATGTTCCAAGTTCCCAAAATTCTATAAGGCCAAGTTGAAAGAGCGAGTTTTTGTTGGACCAGACATATGTAAACTCTTGTCTGATTCCTCGTTTCCAATCCATGAATGAAACTGAAATAAAAGGGTGGGATTCCTTTAAAGACGTAGTACATCAAGTTTTTGGGAAATAATAAAGATCCGGATTACAAAACTATTGTAGAACGCATGCTAACTGAATTCAGAACTCAAAGCTGCAACATGAGCTTAAAAATCCATTTTTTACATTCACACATAGACTACTTTCCTTTAAACTCAGCAGACTACAGTGAGGAGCAGGGGAAGAAAGATTCCACTAGGATGTTATGGAAATAGAGAGACGCTACAGGGGAAGATGGGATGTAAATATGATGGGTGACTACTATTGGATACTTAAAAGTGAAACTCCGAATTCTGGAAAACGAAACCGCACCAGGAGAAGTATGAAAAAGAAGAAACACAGATTATACAGCCCAACAGAGTAAAATACTTAACATTATAAACAACTGTGTTTCATGGATAACAAATTTAATGTGTTTATTGTCTAATAAAATTATGCTTTTTTGATTTAACAGTGTTGATTCATTACAATCCTTTTTCTGTTCCAAGCAAGAAAACTATACCTAATGGGAGAAAATGGAGGTCATTTTTAGATTCAGAACACGAAAATATATAGTTAAAAAAAAAAAAAAAAAAAAAAAAAAAAAAACCTATGCAGGTTCTAAAAATTTTATTTTTCGCAAACCTGTGATGATCAGTACAAACTATTTAACGTGTATATATTATCAAGGTTCTCACGCGGTAGCTTTTTAAAAATCTCCTAACAAGAAAAATACTTCTAGAAATCTTAGTTACCAAGAAATATTGTGCTCATACTCAGCTCTTATTTTCTGCACTTTGAATATATATATATATATATATATATATATATATATATATATATATATATATATATATATATATATATATATATATATATATATATATATATATATATATATATATATATATATATATATATATATATATATATATATATATATGCTGGCTGTTTCCTTGTTATTTATCTTAATTTTTATCACTCTTGTCCTAAGGTCTAAATCCGAAAATAAACTTAATTATTGAATAAAATTGTCTTATCTGATGAAAGTAATATATTATAATTTCTTATCAAAATTCATAAATTATATGAAAGTCACCAACCAAAAATTTTCAATAATTGAAAATAAATTTAATTTTTATAATTCTGGAGATGTATATATATATATATATATATATATATATATATATATATATATATATATATATATATATATATATATATATATATATATATATATATATATATATATATATATATATATATATATATATATGCGCTCGTATATTCGATTCAGTCTTGCCCTCCAATTTTATGGACCGTCAAAAAGCGTCCCTTCTCTTCAGGTCAAGAAAAACATGTTTCCCAAATACAGCCTATACCTTATCGTTCTACCTTCTCTTCGGTCTTCTTCCCTCCGGTTTCCGCTTTCACCACCCTTTGGTCACCCATCCTTTCCGGGGGACCACGTTAGTTGAATTTTTGTATGGTATTTAAGATTGGACACTCTCCCACCGTTACTCTAGACTGAAAACGCCCACACAACTGCGATATTTACTTTTGTCCTTATTCATCCTGAGGCCAGCCATTTCACAACTCTCATACCACTTATTTAGTAATGAATCTATATCTTCTCTATCCACATATCAAAACACAATATCGTCTGCGAATGCAAAAATACCATACTCTGCTTCTCCTTCTCACTGCTACTTAAATTTATTCACATAAGCAATTAATAACATGGGTGACACTGCCTTGTTTCTCTTATGTTTTAACCTCAAACGATCTTTCATTTTCATGTCCTGTACGAACTGATATTCTGTAATCTTTTTCCAAACAGCCCCAATTTACTTCTCTTTGCCTACATCTTTTAGTTCAATCCCAATTGCATCTTTTCCGGGAACATTACATTTTTCATTTTGTCAAACTCATATTCCTCCTCAATCATTTCCCAAAACTCCTCTCCCCTCTTTGTCTTCTCCATCATGCTCCACATTTAGCAAAGATTGAAAATACTCTGTCCAACTTTTTTTTAATCTTTTGATATCAACAATACCTCATCTTTCGCATTTTTTTTTTTCATTCACATTGTTTTTTTTTCTGTCATAAATCAAGAACATGTTCCCTTTGAGGTTCACCTCCAGTCTCTCAATAAACATCCTTCAGCTCTCTCTCACCTCTTTTTTTTCCATTTCTAGCCAGCACATATTCCATTCTACTTTCCGAAGTTCTCCTCAACCAGCCTCATCCT
Organism: Armadillidium nasatum; assembly: GCA_009176605.1. Lineage (NCBI taxonomy): Eukaryota > Metazoa > Arthropoda > Malacostraca > Isopoda > Armadillidiidae > Armadillidium > Armadillidium nasatum. Next base: position 86,277 of record SEYY01011569.1, on the reverse strand, counting down.
TTTAGTAGTCTGTTTTATTGCTCTTTTCGCTTCCTCCATCCACCAAGGTGTGTGCCTTTTTCTTCCATTCTTCTCCCAGCACCTCTTCTGTCACCCCTTTTAAAGATCTCTTAGTCTCCGCCCATTTGTTTTCTCTTCCCTCTTCAGCTGAATCAACTTTTCGTTCATATTGTGCTCATACTCCGCTCTTCTGCACTTTGAGGCTTTTTTATATATATGCTGACTGTTTCCGTAAGTTATTTATCTTAATTTTTGCTACTCTTGTCCTATGGTCTAAATCCGAAATAAAACTTATTAAAGAAATTAAAATTAAACTTATTAAAATTAAACTTATACTTATTACTACTTATGATTAAAAAAATTTTTGCACAAAATTCTTATCTGATGAGAGAAATGAATCTATTGTAAATATCTGACAAAACTTTCTGCAGTCTGACCATCTGTATCTTGCATAATGTAACTCTCTCTATACTAATAGTACTAATAGGAACCGTTCATTATTTTTAGGCTTTCTCACTCACGTATCTATTAATCTTTCTCCTTCTGCATATATATATATATATATATATATATATATATATATATATATATATATATATATATATATATATATATATATATATATATATATATATATATATATATATATTACAGCATTTTCTCTTGTTAGCGACATCAAGTATTTCATGATCATAATTTGTTGTTATGGATTTGGTCTCGGCTTCGCCATTTCTTCAATCATAACAGTGATGATAAAAGTGATGGGAATTGAAATGCTTCCAGCTGTTGTTGGCATTTCTTCACTTTTTAAAGGATTAGGAGGAATTACTTTCGGACCATTAATAGGTATTATATTAAATTATGATTTTATAAGTTTTTAAAATGTTCCTGTTTATAAGAATATTTATGGAATTCTGCGGAATCAGTATGTGAAAATGAAATCTTGGTAGAGATCCCGAGTAGGCAGAACTGAATCTTTCTGTCTGGGTCTATGGATAGATCGTAATGGTCATGATGGTTCAAGATGTTTCTGTATGAACTAATTCTTTCAATACTGATATATATATATATATATATATATATATATATATATATATATATATATATATATATATATATATATATATATATATATATATATATATATATATTGTGCTTATGCACCGGTGGTGGAGGCAATGAGTAGCGCAAAACTTTTGAGAAAATAGCGCTCTTGCACTTGCGCTTCTTCATTTTTTAAAGAGCGCAAGAGCACAACTTAAACCAAGATTTTGTAACGTTTTCAAGAAAAGGCAAGAAAACTGAGTATAAAACATGATTAACAATATTTGCAAAGTTCTGTGACGTCATGGTGGAAATATATGTTGAATAATGATTAATGAATATGTTCTAAAAATCAGAACTGGCAATTTTATATGTTTAGTAGTAAACAAACGCAATCGGAATGTTTTGAAGAGTTTTCTTTAGCTTATTTTAAAGGTAAAACTCACCTCTATTATTATTTATTGGGAAAATGCATTTTTATTTTTACGACTTACGAGTATTATATGTAAAAAGTAAGAGTACATGTGAAGAGCAAATAAAATTAAAAACAAAAGTGTAATATGAGAAGTAATTTAGAGGCTAGTGGAATACAGGGTTGGGGAGGTACTAAATGGTTGTATTATACAAGATGTTTCGTGATTATATCCTTCCTTTTTGGTCATGCAATGACTGATTAAGGACTCCGCGACTTGCTAAGCGTATATAGATTTTAAATAGTATGGTAATAATTCTCAAAATAGCTGCCTTCCTATTGCTATTAATGGAGTTGTCAACTAAGGATTAAATGCACTTTTATTTTTTGCAAAAAAAAAAATTAATAAAATAAAAAATAGCATAATAATTTCGAGTAAAGTTATTTAAATTTAAAGTGCAAAAGGTCTATTATTAATAATAAATAAATAATAAGTGGTCTTCATTTACCTCCGCTACTCTAAATATTTAATAATAATAATAATAATAATATATATATATATATATATATATATATATATATATATATATATATATATATATATATATATATATATATATATATATATATATATATATAACCATAGTAATTCTAATGGTTTTTGGGGTTGTAAAGAAGACATCATTCTTCTATTTAAAATTTAATATTCAACTCTATTCCATAAACCTAAAATTATAATCACAATTAATTAAATGGAAAAAATGATTAAAAGCAAAATTAACATTAATGAAACATCTGATTAATAAATATAAATGGAAAACCATAATCGTAATAAAATAATAAAGAAACTAAATTAATTATTAAAATGATCTTCACAAAGTTAAAACACTAATTATAATTTTCCAACTTTTCTTTAAAAGTTTGATTACCAAAAAAAAAAAAATAAAAAAAAAAAAAAAAAAAAAAAAAAAAAAAAAAAAAAAAAAAAAAAAAAAAAAAATGAAAATAATGATAAATTATAAAATAATAACAATAAAAATCCTAACATTTGATAAAAGGAGGAGAGAGTGTGTGACCAAAACAGACCGAAATTATAAACCCTTGATAGAAAACAGCGATGGAGAGAGAGAACAAATCCTAATAATAATAATAATAATAATAATAATAATAATAATAATAATAATAATAATAATATAAACACCAGTATGGAGATAATTGAAAAAAAAAATTATTAAAATAATTTTTCAAAAAATTTAAATAATCGTGAAATGGCAAATCAAAATTTACGGTAGATGTCGATCATAAAAAGTTAAAAATCAGAAAATAATAATGTGGTATTTTCCAAATTAAAGTAAAATGATTTAAAATATACGAATAAATTAGGATTCTAACGTTAATTAAAATTCATGCTAGTTATGCTGGAATGAATAGGACAATTTCGTATTAAAACCAGAACACGTGTACATTTACTCTCAGTAAGTCAATAAAATATTAGGAACACTCTAAACTAATTATTTGGAAAATGCCAATAAATAATAGATATAAGTAATAATAATAATTATAATAATAATAGTGATGGGGCTAAATATAAATGAAATATAAATTAAAATGTGTAGTCTATATATAAAAAAAAGGAGAACTAAAAATATTACCTCTGCTGCTTCTTTGGACTAACTACAAGTGATATAATTTTGGGAGAAGAGGTTTCAAATATATCCCCAATAAAAAGGGAGGTGGGAGAAGAATCTTTACGATACCAAACAAGGAGTTTTATTCCAAAATTTTGTTTCTAGAAAATTCTTTTAACAAATTCTGATAAAGAAAGCTGATTAGATTATTTTATTCATTGTTAATTGAAATAAATGTAATTTATTTTCAAAGATATATTAAATTAAAATTATATATATATATATATATATATATATATAATATATATATATATTATTTCGGTGAATCTTTTGCTGTTGGGCTGCGCTGGACATATCGAAAGCTTTCCACAGAGTCTGGCACAAGTCATTGATTTCCAAACTTCTCTATTCCGGAATCTATCCTTCTCTAATTTCCTTCCCGGTTGTTCTATAGCAATTGTTGTAGACGGCCACTGTTCATCATATAAAACTATTAATAGTGGTGTTTCTCAAGGATCTGTCCTATCTCCATCACTTTTCCTGCTTTGAATTAATGACCTTCTCTCTATTACTTCATCTCCTATCCACTCCTTTGCTGACGACTCCACCTTTCATTACTCTTTTCAGGTTGAAAGGCGCCCCTCTCAGCAGCAGTTAATAGACGCAAGGAGGGTAGCCTTGGAGCAACGAACCTTTGACCTATCTCGCATTTCAAATTGGGGCAGAGAAAACAGGGTCGTTTTTAATGCCTCAAAATCTCAATTCCTCCATCTCTCTACTCAACACAACAATCTTCCACACAGCTATGATACCTTCTTCGAAAACACACAACTCAATGTTGCTTGAGAAATGTAGGTAGGGAAAGAAATGTAAGAATAAAGAATGTTAAGGTGAATGGGGAGAGAGGGAGAGGAAAACCAAAGTAGGAAAGTTGCGGAGAAAAGAGTGAGACGGAGAGAGGTGGTAAGGTAGGTTATGTATGTGTAATGGAATTGTAGCGGGCACTACACCACGAGTGTAGGAAGGGTGAATAGTACAGTATATATATATATATATATATATATATATATATATATATATATATATATATATATATATATATATATATATATATATATATATATATATATATATATATATATATATATATATATATATATATATATATATATTACAGGAGCTGTGAGAGATGCGTCACAAAGTTACGCATATGTCCTTTGGATATTGGGAGGTTTTCAGTTTACCGGTACTTTAATGTATCTTTTATTGCCTTTCGGTGTGAAGTTTGATAATTGGAATATGCGAAGACTGGAAAGAAAAAAGAACCACAAAATGACTACATCTTTTTCTGATATATTAGAAGAATAGAAGAAATATTACGAAATACAACTCAAGTTACACAATTGACAACTGTTAAAGAATATTTATTTGAGTTTTCTTGTTGTATATATCAAACTCTCCATTGTTGATCTCATTTTTAGAAAACTATAAATTTTAATGAAGACTTGATGTTACATAAAAATACATTCCTTTTATTCTCCTTTGGGATTTATTTCTAATAAGGATCCTTAAGTCCAAAATATTCAATATTATAATTCTTTTATCGTTTATTGTTGATTGTATAGGAGGACTATACCTTTGTGTTACAAAAATGAGATGATCCTATATGAATTTTCAGTGCTATTTCTGACTTCAACTTTTTAAAGGGAATTCAAGTTTGTATTTTTACATCTTACAAAAATTTAAATAGAAGAGGATATATTATAACTAAGATGAAATTACAGTAGGTAAGTATAGCAATTTGGTATTAAGTAAACTGCAAGTTTATTTTTCAAGAAGAAAAGTTTTCTAATTATTATGATTTTTTATTATAAACTAATCTATAAACGAAACTGATTGCACAATATATTTATTGTGTATTAATTACTGAAGTTCCAAGGATTTAACATCGGCTTCTTTATATATATATATATATATATATATATATATATATATATATATATATATATATATATATATATATATATATATATATATATATATATATATATATATATGTGAGTAGAGAGGAACTCCAAATTCCTGGAATATATTCTGCTTTTAAATGTATGACTACAAAAACCAAAAGTTTTAATCCGATTTTCATTCGTTTTCGAATTACAGCGCTCTAAGTTTGTTTAAACAACCAATCAAGTAGACTAGCATATAGTAAAAACATAAAAAATAATCGTTTGTCAACTAATAACCTGTTAATTGTGAATTATTTTGCGTGACAATCGTGATAAATAATGCCACACATCTATTCAAATCTGGAATATACGAATATAATATTTGATTTTTGCAATGGGAATGCCACAGTTTCTGTTGACGATTATAGTCAACGGTTTCCGCATCGTAGAATTCCGGATAAAAAAGTATTTATCAAAACATTTAAAACAGTGTGTAAGAATGAATTACCAGTGAGCACATAAATACACAACGTGCTTGTAGACAAGATGCAAATGAAGTACAAGACTTTCTGGATTTAGTGGAAAACCAAGCCCTACTGCTACCTCAAGAATTGCCGCTCATCTTGAAAATTCTAAGAAAAGAATGATACGTATACTGAACGAACAGGGTTTATATCCATACCACTTACAGCATGTAGGCGTTATGGGAGACTATATTAGACGCGTGCAATTTTATCGATGAATAATCGCTAATCATTATTTGGGTTGTTATATACTTTTTTTTTTTACTGATGAAGCAATATTCACTCATAACGGCGTCGAAAATACAACCAAATCTTATCGATTTTCTGACCAAATACCCACTAAAAAGTCGAAACAATTTTCGGTATCGTTTTTCAGCTAACGTGTCGAGTGGGATAGTTGAATCATTTAATTGATCCTTTCATTATTGAGAATAAGCTAACAGGAGAACGTTATTTAGAACTTTTGCAAGATGAGTTACAAGTTCTATTAGGTGTTTCTTTAAATATAAAAAATGCTTTATGAATTATCAGCAAAATGGAGTTCCGCCACATTTTGTTCGCTAGGTCACAATATTTTAAGTGGAATTTTTCCAGAATGATGGATTGGTCGAGGTGAACCTGCTAGTTTGCCGACAAGCTCTACAGATCTCACACAACTAGATTTTTGTTTATGCGGCTGATTGAAAAGCGATGTTTACAAAAGAGAGGCAGATAATCGAGGTGCACTAATTCGCCGTATTTTGAATGCTGCAAGTCACATGAAAGAAAAACGAGAACTTAGGTGAGAGATAGATGTTATTCGCAGACAAGCTTGAAAATTCATAGAGGCTCATGGTAGTACCTTGAAAATTTATTGTAAAATAAATGTACTTTTCCTATATAAGAGTTCACTTGAGGTGTTCTTATTGGGTCCAATAAAGTGAAATGAGATGTCCTATTCAAAAAAAAAAAAAAAAAAAAAAAAAAAAAAAAAAAAAAAAAACTCTGGGAACAGAACAATCTACTCCATAAAAAATGTAATGTGAAGGTCACCTGAAAATAATAATTCTGGCAATATCTTTGTGTAAATAAATAAATTGTCAATTACAAAAATTAAATGAAATAATCATTGATAAAATTAATAAAATAAAAGTAATCAAACTTCTTGTTCTGCATCTCCCCAAAAATAAATTAAATCAATATAAAGAGTAAATATAAAGAAAAAAAAAAGGGAAAAGAAAAAGATTGATATATAATTTTAATTATTAGGAAATTAATAAAAGTGTTAAGTTCCATTTCCTTTATAGGAAAACTTCAATTTAAATTTTGAAGATAGAAGTTAACAGAGATAATAAATATTAAAAATATAGATAATAAGAAAATGAAATTTCTCACCATTTCAAAATATTTCTTACCATTGCATTGAAATATAAATTATCCAAAACCTGTTAATATAATTTACAATAGGTCAGGTTAGGCAATAGGAATTTGCACAATTAACATTCCATAATAATTGTGTTGATGGACTACTTAAAATATTTGCCATCATTATTACTTATATGTGAGGAATATTTAAATAGCAATTATTCAAATTTAAAATTAATCACTACCATCTTATATAATGGCTTATATCAGTAACATCAAGAGTTAATATCACAAACTTATTTATTGAGTTAAGTATCAAATTAGTCTATTATTATTTTAAATACTCAATTCTCATCAGTTAATATCACACTGAAATATCAAATATTTCAATTATAATATTAAAATGTAATTTATTTTAAAACGAAATCACTATTCACTTATTTGAGTACATCAGCTGTTAAAGGGACAGAGATATACCATATGAGTTCTTTAACTAATTAAAAGGCCTTAGGTCAGCTGATATGTAAGAAAAATTATATGGACCACTATTACAGCCTTATAATACAAGGTCATTACTGAGAAAGAGGAGGCAACGCCTTCCTTTTAGATTTTTGGTAATAATTCGATCTGGCCGGAACCTCTCTATTTTTCACTATATTTATCACAATATGAAGTCAAAATGATTTTTAAAAAAAAAATTTATATAAAAATTAAAAAAAAAAAAAAAAAATTTAAAACTAATATGAATAATTATTTTTCAATATGACGTCAGATCGTCTGCAGAGAGTGTAAACTGTCCTTTGACTATTTTGACCAGGTTGCTATTATGACTAGATTATAAAAGAAGCTAAAAATGGAAATAATAGTTAAAATTTGGATATATATATATATATATATATATATATATATATATATATATATATATATATATATATATATATATATATATATATATATATATATATATATATATATATATATATATATATAGAGAGAGAGAGAGAGAGAGAGAGAGAGAGAGAGAAAAGCAATATAAAGGAAAATTTTATCACCACCACTCACGAGTCAGGAGGTAAGGGGGTACGTTCGTGTCCCATGAATTTCCATCTTGTATTATTATAATATGCATTATTGCAGTACAGCAATGAAATCATAAATGCATGGTACACGATCATTTATCTACGGGGGGCTACGCCCCCTTTCCCCCCGACCCGTGAGTGAGGGTGATAAATTTTTCACTTATATTGCTTTACTCCTCTCTCTCTCTCTCTCTCTCTCTCTATATATATATATATATATATATATATATATATATATATATATATATATATATATATATATATATATATATATATATATATATATATATATATATATATATATATATATATATTTTTTTTTTTTTTTTTTTTTTTTTTTTTTTTTTTTAAGGGAGGGGGGAGTAAGAAAAAAAATAATATAATGGCAACCCATTAACATGAAAGCACTGACAACCATTAAAGTACTACGTCATTCTGCGCTTATTATTGTGACGCCATATTGAAATATATTTTGACGTCATATTGAAAAAAATAATTTTCATTAGTTTTAAATTTTATTTTTTTTAAGTGTTTTTTTTTTTCTTACAAAATCATTTGTCATTCGTTCATTTTAACCATTTAAAAAAAAAAAAAAAAATCAGATCATTTCGTTTTCGTAGTTAGACTGAGTGGAAAAAAAAATTCTGGCCCGCGTCACTAACCTTTCTTTCTTTCATACTACGCATAGACTTCAAAGTCTATGATCCTACGTATGGAAATGGATGACAACCCATGAAATACATATAGAACAAATAAAATTTAAAAATACAAAAATATCGACGAAGAGTCGATGCCAT
>SEYY01011569.1:70000-72500 GCA_009176605.1 Armadillidium nasatum | reverse complement strand
CATTCATCCTATAAATCTATTAATAGTGGTGTTCCTCAAGGATCTGTCCTATTCCCAACACTTTTTCTGCTTTTCATTAATGACCTTCTCTCTATTACTTCATCTCCTATCCACTCCCATGCTGATGACTCCGCCCTTCATTATTCTTTTCAGTTCGAAAGGCCCCCCTCTCAACAGCAGTTAACAGATGCATACCTCTTCCTTTAAGAAGAGCTCGTGCCACACGCCTTTTTTCATAGTTTCATCCTTTCTCTGTCCAACTCTCTGACCCTAAACTTAACCGCTATGCTCAGTCTTATATGTACTCTACTGGTAAAGTCTGGAACAAATTCTCTTCATCTATTTTCTCATTTTCCCATTTTCCTATGACTTACACACCTTCAAACGCCGTGCCTCGGGACATGTCGGCCTTTAATCTGACCAGAATCACGATTTGCTCATTTCTGATGAAAATTTGGTAGGCCTCTGGCCTTTGCCCACTAGAGGTATATATATATATATATATATATATATATATATATATATATATATATATATATATATATATATATATATATATATATATATATATATATATATATATATATATATATATATATATATATATATATGTGTGTGTGTGTGCGTGCGTGTATGTGTATTGATAAGCATTCAATTGAAGATAAAAAATTCATTTTACTCCTCAAAAACAAGATAATCAACATTGAAATACACAAATTCGTGTGAACTTGATATTAGCAACAAATCATTTTAGAATAACTTACAAAGTGAATGAATGAGTTAGGTTATTTTTTTGTCTCGTGGAGATGCAAGGGTGTAACACCATTAATTATATGCTAGTGTATTAATAATTATTTTACAACAAGATGTATAGTTTTGCTCTATAAGGTTAGTGATTTTAAAGTAATTTCTTATATATATATATATATATATATATATATATATATATATATATATATATATATATATATATATATATATATATATATATATATATATATATATATATATATATATATATATATATATATATATTAAATGATAGAGGCCTACTGAATTCTACCAAAGATGAGAAATGATTAAAAACCATATCCAAATTGAAGGCTGACATGCTCCGATACATGTGCAAGTCATAGAAAGTTTAGAGTATATGTAAACCTGAGAAAAATTATGGGACTGAGTTGAAAACATTCAATAGAAGATGTATTCGACTGGAGAATTCTGAAGACCATTATCCATTTTAACAGCGATAGTATAGAGAAAGTGAAACAAGAATCTGGCAAGCAGGAAGGGACTGGACAGAGTTAATGAGAGTGAATAATATTGTTACGACGAAAAGCCCTAGATTCCACCTTTTCAAAACCGTATTAATGGTACAATTTCATCCGAATGAGTCATATTTCATATTCAAAGGAGAACGAGACCCTTTGAAAAGAATACAGCTGGTGAGCTGAGAAGAAATTCTGAAGGCGTCTCAGAACACCCAACCTATTAAAAGCTCATTTGGTAAGATAAATAATGTGATTCTTAGAATAAAGAAAGGTCAGGAAAGCTAAAAACAGATAAACATTTAAGTTTTGTTATCAAAATAGATATTATAGTTGTTGAATATTATGTCGAGTAGAAAGTTTGTGTCCTTGAAAACAAATTTTTTTCCCTATATCTCACATACATATGAAGAAATATCAGAGGTCACCTATTCCAAGGTCATCATTCTAAAATGAAGTATTTATATGTGACTTTGACATCTTTTAAAATGAACTGTTATATATATATATATATATATATATATATATATATATATATATATATATATATATATATATATATATATATATATATATATATATATATATATATATATATATATATGGTCAGAGTGCACATTAGGGGCCGTTCATAACTTCAAAACTACTAACCATACATTAAAAGGATTATATTTTTGAAATCCTTGGGTCATTTGCAGTAAGAAAACTATAAAAAAATTAAATATAAAATAAAAAATATTGAAAAAAATATACAAGTAGGAAATTTTAAAATGTTTCGACAAAAAATTTGATGCCAGTGCGTTTTATAACACCAGTCGGTGCGGTTGTCGTTGAAATGAACCACTTAAATATTTAAAAAAGCTAGCATTTGTCTACGGGGGGCTCTGCCCCCCATACCCCCCGACCCGTGAGTGATGATGATATTATCGACAACTTTTCCTGTCGACGATTTGGGTTATTCCCCATTTTTTCAAATTTCTAAAAAATTTAAGAAAAAGTGACATTGGCGGGCGTACGATTCTTGCGACGCTTACAAAAAAGTAAAATTTACTTATGTAAAAAAATTTATTAAGAATTTATTTTTTATTTCCCAATTTTTCTTACCTAAAATTCGACAAGGATTTTAAAAATATAATCCATTTTAATGTACGATTAGTAGTTTTTGAGTTATGAACGGCCCCTAATATGCACTCTGGCCTATATATATATATATATATATATATATATATATA
>SEYY01011569.1:52500-62500 GCA_009176605.1 Armadillidium nasatum | reverse complement strand
TCCATAAATACACTCTAGATTGCTAAGAAACGTAAGGTCTGAGATACAGCCTATTTTGAATGTTACAGAGGCTAAATAGAGCATAGGTAGATTGCTAAGAAACGTAAGGTCTGAGATACAACCTATTTTGAATGTTACAGAGGCTAAATAGAGCATAGGTAGATTTTGTTGGCTTGAAAATGTTATGAAGAAGGAAAAGGGAAACTTCTGAATGAAATAGGTTTTACTGTAGAATATAATTAAATTAGATCAGCTTGCTTTTATTCAAGGTTGTAAGTTGGAAAAGGGCTAGTCCATGAGATGTTAGCCTCTGTGTGAAATATATTATGATATATGTTAACCGTATTTCAATGTTATGTTTGAGAATGGCTGGTCAGGCCTGGATAGGTTAGTTGAGTTTACGTCTGAAGAGGCTACATTTATAAGGTGTACATTTTATATATATATATATATATATATATATATATATATATATATATATATATATATATATATATATATATATATATATATATATATATATATATATATATATATATGATTGTGTGCTAATGTGTGTGTGTGCGTGTGGCTTTTTTTTATGTGTGTGTATCTATGTGCTTCTCTTTTGAATGTTTGTTTTATCGTGTGCTCTAATGTATTCTTGTGTCAATGATGCTTTTGTGTACTAGTGCACCTGCGTCATTTTTCTATTTTTTGGTGTTTTAGTATGTTTGTTCGATCATTGTGCTCCCGCTTATTTTTTTCATATAAGAGTGACTTAGAGTGCATTTGATTTTATTCTTTATTCTGCATCCGAAAGAGGGAGCTTAGTTTATTACTCCGAAACGTTATGCGTTTTCCCTTTTTTAACTCCATTACTGTTAATACCATTTTAACTCTTTGTTGAAATGTCTTAAATTTTTACTTCTTATTGTTTTAATAAAGTGGTTTATGGCCAGAGTTTACATTAGCATCCACTCATAACTCAAAAACTACTAATCCTACGTTAAAAAGGATTCTATTTTTGAAATCCTTGTCGAATTTTAGGTAAGAAAAATTGGGAAATAAAAAAATTCTTATAATTTTATTACGTAAGTAAATTTGGCCAGACTTCAGTTTGAGCTAGCTACATATTTAAAAAACTACTTAATTTTCGTAAAAAAGGATTACATTTTTAGAATCCTTGTCGAATTTCAGGTAGGAAACATTGGGAAAAAAAAAAAATTCTTATAATAATAAAGTTTACATAAGTAAAGTTTACTTATTTTTAACTCGCGAGAATCGTACGTCTGGCAATGTCCATTTTTTTCAATTTTTTCGAAATTGGAAAAAATGGGAAATACCCCAAATCGTCGTCAGGAAAAGTTGTCTACAGTATCATCATCACTCACGGGTCAGGGGTAAGACAAATGCTCGGTATAACACCAAATTTAAGTTTGTTACGTCATCAATTGTCGTACAAAACCATTTTTATTTTATTTTTATTTTTTATTTATTTTCAAACATTTTATACTTTTCCTACCTGAAATTCGACAAGGATTCTAAAAATATAATCCTTTTTTACGTCTGTTTAGTAGTTTCTGAAATATGTAGCTAGCTCAAACTGAAGTCTGACCGTAAATTTTACTTTTTTATAAGCCTCGCGAGAATCTTACGTCTGGCAATGTCATTTTTTAAATTTTTTTTTAGAAATTGGAAAACATGGGAAATAGCCTAAATCGTCTACAGGAAAGATAGTAGAAATATCATCACTTACGGGTCGGGGGGTATGGAGGGCAGAGCCCCCCGTAGACAAATGTTCGGTTTTTTACATGGCCTTCATTTTAATTTTCAACTTATCGTACATTTTTATATAATTTTTTTTTTTAATTTTTTTAACATTTTTTTTATAGTTTTCTTACTGCAAATTACCCAAGGATTTCAAAAAATATAATCTTTTTTAATGTACGGTTAGTAGTTTTTTAGTTATGGGTGGATGCTAATGTAAACTCTGACCGTGGTTATATATATATATATATATATATATATATATATATATATATATATATATATATATATATATATATATATATATATATATATATATATATATATATATATATATATATATATATACACATATAATACGGTTTTGTGCTTTAATTCGTGTTTTTAGGAAAATCAATGTCATTATGCTCTTTTTACTTATTAGGTACCTATATAAAATACATGGTTTTATATAAATGAAATGTTTTTGAAATGTTAATTTGGAATTTTAATGTAATATTTAGTGAACTTTGTTTAACTATTTAGCGAACAACTTTTTGTTCTTAAAAATTTCTTAATTTTTTTTAAAAGTGAAACGAAATTAACATTTTTAAAAAATACTCATGTCTAAATAAACTTATATTTTTGAAACGGACAACAATGTATGTAAAAATGTATTCATGTTTTTGTGTCTTATTATTTAGTTTAGTGTCACGTTTACTGGTTTATGCCTAAATGTTTTCATCGGTAGCTAAGATGCCTGATCCTACAAAGTAAATGAGCTTATGAGATGTATGTTTGTGTTTGTTTGTGCTTGAGAGAGGGAGTAAGTCGCGGCTAAGACGGATATCTTAGAGAATGTTCATCTTATGGATGAGCATGTATGTGTTTGCAATTATGTGGGTGTGTTTGAGAATATAGATGTGTCTACCTTTACTTGCTTCTATATCTTACCTAATACTGAAAAAATAGTCTCTAGAAAGCATAGGGTATAAGATACTACTATTATGATTGATAAAATAATAATAATAATAATAGTAATAAACTGAAATAAATCTAAAAAATATTTAGTGAAATTTGATTATTTATTGAAAAACTTTTACTCTGGATATACGCTGGCGTTTGGTTGTAACCACATATATGGAGCACTATGATAATGGAAGTAAAAACCGTTACTATGGAAACATACATTGTGGGTTAGACGTTTGTACATGTGTTTAACAATGTTTTCTTATATAATTATAAGAAATATGTATGTGTGTGTTTGTACATATGTTTTACTACTAGTGTGGCTAAGTTTTTAAACGGCTAAACACCTCTATATCCCGGAATGAAGGTTAATGCTAATGTGTGTTATGAAACAAGTATAATAGTTAAGAATACTGTTAGTGAAGACTGTAAATAGAAATAGGATGATGTATTAAATAAACTATTATGTTTAAGGGTACGTATATTTCAAAAGAACTTGAAAACAATTATAAAGAAGAGCTTAAACACCTCTATTCCTATGGATACTAATGAGTGTGTGTGTGTTATGAAACCAGTATATTAGTGAAGAATATGGTAAAGAAAAGAATACTAAAGATTAAAAATTGAAATATGATGATATAATAAACAAGCTCTTATTAAATAGAGTACGTATATTTCACAAGTATGAACATGAAAACTGTGTGTGCAGATTTGTGGGCTTTGGCTAGCTGACTAGTTTTTCTAAGGTTTAAAAAAAAAAATTTCCAAAGAAAAAATTTTTTAATAAATTTTTTTAATTTATAATATTTTTTAAATTTTTAATTTTTTTCACATTTTTAAAATTTTTCTTTGGGGGGAGGGGATGGGGTAGGAGTAGGTTAGCGGTGGAACCCAGGTACCCTACTACTATATATATATATATATATATATATATATATATATATATATATATATATATATATATATATATATATATATATATATATATATATATATATATATATATATATATATATATTAGTGATGGCATCCGCATCCGCATCCGCACTTTCGGAAATTCAACATCCGCATCCGCACTTTCAAAAATTCGCATCCGCATCTTTCAAAAATTCGACATCCGCATCCGCAAATTAGAAAATATGACATCCGATCCATCACTATATATATATATATATATATATATATATATATATATATATATATATATATATATATATATATATATATATATATATATATATATATATATATATATATATATATATATATATATATATATATATATATGCGAATTGTAGATCAAGAGTGAGGGTGAAGAGAGAACTATCGGATTGGTTTAGCATAGGAGTGGGATTGAGACAGGGGTTTGTAATATCTCCATGTTATTTAATCTATTGATGAATGGTTTACTTAGAAAAATGGAGAGAGAAGGGAAGAGTATTACGTTGAAAAATATGGAGGGTGAATGTGAAGTGAATGTTTTACTTTTTGCAGATGATGCGGCATGTGTTGGTGGCAGAATCTGGAGAAAAGATGAGAATACTTGTGAGAGAGTTTGAAGGGAAATATGCAAACAAGAGATTGAAATTCAATCCAGCGAAGAATAAAGTTATGAGGATTGGAGGTGGGGATGAGGAAATGTGGAGGGAGGAATTGGTTTGTAGAAGTGTGAGAATGGAAACTTGAGGAGGTGAATGAATTCAAATATCTAGTAATGTTGGGTGGAAGGTAAGGGTGGGACGGAAAAAGGAATAAAGAACAGAGTGGTAGAAGGAATGAAAGTATTGGGGGGCCTAAGAAAAGTATGGAAGAAAGGAAAAATTTCGAAAGAAATAAAGATAAGAATGTTTGAATGTATATGTGTTCACCTTCTGTATTGTATGTGTGTGAAACATAGACGATAAGTGCTCGGTCGAGAAAAAGTTTCAATGTCTTTGAGATGAAAGATTTGAGAGCGATATATAAATTGAGAAGGATTGACAGGATTAGAAATGAAAGAATAAGGGAGATGTGTAAATGGAAGAAGGGTGTAATTGATAGAGAGGAGGAGGATGTGCTAAAATGGTTTGGACATATGTGAAGAATGAAAGAGAACAGAATGGTTGGCAAGGTACGTAGATCCGATGTAGATAGGGGAAGGGTAGGGGGAGGGGAAAGGCCGAAGTGGAGATGGATGGATGGAGTGAGAGTGATTTTGATGAAAGGAATTTGAGTTTAGACGAGGGTAGAAGATTTGTGGAGACAGAGATGGAGGGAGGTGGTGAAAGCGTTGAAAGGTAAGAATAGTTATGTGTTTGTAAGGGAATTGTGGCGTTCATCACCTCACGAAAATGGGAAAGGTGATAGTGAAAATAATATATATATATATATATATATATATATATATATATATATATATATATATATATATATATATATATATATATATATATATATATATATATATATATATATATAATATAAATTACATCCGCATATCCGCACTTTCGAAAATTCAACATCCGCATCCGCACTTTCGAAAATTCAACATCCGCATCCGCACTTTCGAAAATTCAACATCCGCATCCGCACTTTCGAAAATTCAAAATCCGCATCCGCACTTCTCCAAAATTCAACATCCGCATCCGCAAATTGGAAAATATGACATCCGATCCATCATATATATATATATATATATATATATATATATATATATATATATATATATATATATATATATATATATATATATATATATATATATATATATATATATATATATATATTTTATTTTACCATTCATCTTTTCCACTCTCGTCGGGTGGTGCCCGTCACAGTTCGCTCACACCCACACTCTATCTCCCCTCCCCCCCTCACCACTGCCCTCCATCTCACTCTGTCCTCCGCGACTCTCCTACCTTCTTCCAGATTCAAACCTCTCCCCCCCAATATCTCCTTCACCCCATCCATCCATCTCCACCTCGGCCTACCCCTCCTCCTTCCTTCCTCTACCTCGGATCTCTTCACTCTACCCACCATCCTATTCTCATCCATTCTACACAAATGCCCAAACCATCTTAATACACCCTCTTCAGCTTTGCCCACTATTCCCTTCTTCCATCCACACATCTCTCTTATTCTTTCATTCCTGATTCCATCTGCCCTCTTTAACCCACATATAGCACTCAAACCTTTCATTTCAAAAAATTCTAATCTTTTCCTAATCTGAGCATTCATCACCCATGTTTCACACCCATACATTGCAGATGGCAGACACATATTCTTAAACATTCTTACCTTTATTTCCTTTGATATTCTCCCCTTCTTTCATACTTCCCTCAGTCCCCCCCATCACTTTCATTCCTTCCATCACTATATATATATATATATATATATATATATATATATATATATATATATATATATATATATATATATATATATATATATATATATATATATATATATATATATATATAATATATAATATATATAAAAACTATTACTAACTTCTGCCTCATAAAAAAAGATTTTTCAACAAAAAAAATTTCTGCAACATCTGCAATGTTGAAAATCTACTGATGCAGCTATGCACGACTGACAAGATAGGCGACATACTATATATATATATATATATATATATATATATATATATATATATATATATATATATATATATATATATATATATATATATATATATATATATATATATATATATATATATATATTAGTACTTTAAATTATTTTCTTCAATTTTTTACCAAAAAGGAAAAACTCTTTTAGAATATTCACACTTAAATAGGCAACCTTGAAACAATGAACAATTTAGAATTACGTTCTGTGACCTGTAATGATTCCCCTCAAAAACTTTCGGAGAAAGAAGAACAACCACCCGAAGCCAATGATAATTCAAACGCAAAAGCTGTGGAGATGGTTCCGCCTGACGGAGGATGGGGTTGGATAATTGTTCTTGGAAGTTTTTGGATTATAGTAGGTTAACAGTGTCTTTGTTGCAATTTTCTTTGTAATATGTTTGTGAAAATTTTTTTTTAAAAAGTAATTTACTGTAATGTGTTTCTACAGTGTTTAGGTACATTCCCTCTTAATGCGTTCAGTATCATTTTATCACCGATTTTGATGTCTGGTCAAGTCTCTTCAACCAAAATTGCGTGGATCTTTAATCTGTATCAGTTAATTTGGAGCTTCTATGCCATTTTCATTGGTCCATTATGTGAACAATTCGGATCAAGAAAAGTTGCCATTTTTGGAGGAATAGCAAGTTTTCTTTCATTGTTTCTCTCAGCATTCGTTCCAACTGCTGATTACTTGTTTTTTACCTTTGCATTGCCAGGAGGTAAGTTTTTTTAAGGTGATTTTCACAAGCTCACAAAATAATAATGTAAGGGAATTAAAATTGTTCCAAATAACAACCACACTGAGAGAGAGAGTGAGACATAATAAAATATATGTATTTTACATGTCTCTAATTATAAGTGTAGAAAAATGCTTGAATAATATTTCCAACTTTACAAGTAATTTACGTGAATGAACAAACATAAATGCCAAAGTTTGCACAGATGAAATATATTGAAAATTTGTCAAATTTTTCTTTCTTCAATTAGGAGACATTGAGTTCGTACATGATTGCTCAACTCATACATCTCAATCTACTTCAACTCATAACTCTACTTATGAGATACTCGAATGCTAAATTTAAACAAAAAAATTTTTTTTATAAAATATATAAGAAAGGGAAAATATATTTGAACAATTTCTGCGCGCCATCTATTGGTTAAGGAAGAAAGTTCAACTTCTCAACAAAAATGCGAAAAAGATGTTGCTGCATTTATCAAGATTTCTCTCCATTCCTTTTAAAGTTCATAGTTGACGGATTTTGCCCTTGATAGAGCATGTGAACGCTAGTGGAAGAGGGGTAATGTTCAACGAAGTAGAAATTAGATAAAAGACAGAGAATATTGTAGAAATATATGAAAAAAAGTCTTGGCAGCACAAATCCCATCACCTGAGGCCACCAACTTCCATCACCAATGTGATGATAGGTGAGAGATGGATGAAAGGCAATGTTTGGATGAAGACTCTATTATAACAGTGACATTTGTATTTCGTCATTTTAATATTTTTAAAAACAGAAAATGTTGAGTAAATCCTTGTAAATATGTGAGGGACATTTTAAGAAGATGGAGGAAGGTGAGTCTGTGAGGCACTCTAGTGTAAGTCGAGGGTACGCTAGAAATACCCTCTGAGAAGATGAAACGAGCAAAGGACGAACCTGAGGGCAAAGGCGTGCATCGGGATGCAGTATCCAACCTAAACAACTTGATGCCTAAAGAGGGGTAGGCCTACTCATATCGCTTCGGATGAGGCTACATTCTTTCCTTATATCCTCTCTCTCTCTCTCTCTCTACATATATATATATATATATATATATATATATATATATATATATATATATATATATATATATATATATATATATATATATATATATATATATATATATATATATATAATATATATAATATATATAAATATAATATATATTAATAAAAAAAAAAAAAAAAATTTTAATTTTATTTTAATTTTTTTAATTTTTTTTTTTTTTTTTTTTATTTTATAACTTCAATTAAATAAACTTGATAAATGAAAATAACAAATTAAAAAAAAAAAAGATTGTTTTCAAAATCAGGTAAAATAGTTAAGATAAAAGGTACTTATATTTCCTGACCTAGAATAAAAATTTAATTTAAATAATTAGACCATCTTTGTACATACACAACGTGTAAAATATACGATTTTTCAGAAAAAAATGTTCTTTTCAATTTACAGGGATTGGGGGAGCTTCAACGTTTGCCCTTACTTTTATGGTTGTATCAACTTATTTTAAGAAGCATCGAGGTTTTGCAATTGGAATAACATCTGTGGGGGGTTGTGTAGGTACTTTCATATCCCCGCTTATATCAAACTTTTTACTTCAAAACTATGGCTACATTGGTGCAACTGTAATATGTGGGGCACTTACTCTGAATCAGTGTGTCGGTTCATGTCTTTATCAACCAGTAAAGTGGCACATGAAACCTGCAAAAAGTTTTTCAGTGTCTGAAAAAAATTCAAAAAATCCCGTAAAATGGAAGAAGGAAGCAGAGAAAACTGATCTTTTAGAGAAGTATGACACGAAAAAATGTAAAACCCAAACAAGAAATAAAATAAATGAAAATAAAAACGATGCTGATAAAGTAACTCAAAGAAACAAGAAATCAACGAATACAATTATGAATCTTTTGCGATCAACATATAACAATTTAAAATCATTAAAATACATGAGAGTTCACTTCATTGCCTGGTCTTTCTTTGGCCTTATGTTTGGATTTACTAATTTTTATATGTGGATCCCTTTTGTTGTTACTAGTAATGGTTGTTCTCTTGAATTGGCTGCTTGGTGTGCCTCACTCTCTTCTATTGGCAATATTACTGGACGAATTTTGATGGCTTTGCTTGCAGACAGGAAATTCTTCAATGTAATTTACGGTTTTATGTTTGGTCAATTTCTTATGGGAATTTCAATAATAGGTAAGGAACAGAGTAATTCGTATAATATTCACACACACACACTCGCAATATATATATATATATATATATATATATATATATATATATATATATATATATATATATATATATATATATATATATATATATATATATATATATATATATATATATATATATATATATATATATATACTGTATATATATATTGCTTGATTTTGAATTATTTTGCACTTTATTTTACAGCATTTTCTTTTGTGAAGGAGATCACATATTTCATGATCGTAACTTCCTGTTTCGGATTTGGTTTCGGCATCGCCATGTCTTCGTACGTAACAGTTATGATAAAAGTGATGGGTATTAAAATGCTCCCAGCTGTTCTTGGCGTTTCCTCACTTTTTAAGAGCATTGCAGGAATTATTGTCGGACCGTTAATAGGTACTATATTAATGTTAAGTTTGTTGAAATTTAAATTAACATGTTTCTCATTTACGTTACGAAATTTCAACTTTCAGTATGTTTAACTTAAAAATATAAATAAATAAAAGAATAATGTTAATATTTACAGGTATAAAAGATAGAACCGTCAAATGAATTGATGACTTATAAAAAATTAGTGAGAGAAAGCAAAAAAAATGAAGTTCCCTTAATATCTGTGAGGGGGAGGTATAATTGATGGAAACTCAATTGAGAACCTAGGCATAAAGAACTGACTTTAGATATCTATAGAATAAAAATTTTAAAATGAAATCT
>SEYY01011569.1:37500-50000 GCA_009176605.1 Armadillidium nasatum | reverse complement strand
CCTCAACTCATCATCATTTGGGAATTGGGAGCCTCCGATGATGGGGAAGGTGCTGCCAAGACTTCGCTACCTTCTTGCCCTGGTGCAAGGTCTTTTTTCATTAATTTCTGTAACATTAGGCGTCTCTTGTCTAATTTCCACTTTGTCGAATACCACTTCTCTTGTTCTTAACAGAAACTCAGGTGCATCGAGTGCCCTAACAGCAAACCTTGCTCTGATAACCCCTAGTGTCTTTTTCTTTAATTTTCAGCCAATGGTGCATGATGCGCTTTTCTGCGCAATGTCGTCTGTTCTCGTGTATCTAATTTGGAGAGTTTTGAATTCTCTATTTTATTGCTAAAGCTCACAAATTTTTTAACTATATTCATTAGAGGTGGACCGGATATCCGCATCTGCGGATATCCGCAACCGCATCCACATCCGCGGATAGTAAAAAATTACGTATCATGCAATCGATAAAAACTTTCAAAGGCAAAACTTTGTATTGAATGCAGAACCTCTTTCTGAGCGCCATACAGGCGACTATCTTGAAACTGTATTTGAAAAGATGCTGACAAAATGGAAGATTTCATTAATTGAAGTGCACTGCGTAGTCAGGGATTCGGGCACAAATATAAAAAAAGCACTTTCTCTGGCAAGAGTGAAAAATGTAGATTGCTTTGCACACCAAACTCAGATAGTAGTTAAAAATTAAATTATGAGTCAAAAATGTGTATCCGATTTAATAACCAAATGTAGGTTAATTGCTACGCATTTCAATCACTCCGTTGTAGCCCAAAATGAGCTGAAGAAAATACAAACAAGATTAAATGTTCGTCCACTTTCTGTCATGCAAGATATTCAAACACGCTGGAATAGTAGTTTGCATATGCTTGAGAGGATGAGCGAAATTAATGAGGCCATTTGCCTTTATGCTTCAAGCAGCACAAAAATAAAGCCTCTAACAGCTGACGAAAATGACATTTTAAATAATTGTATTAATATCCTTAAGCCTTTTGAAGAATTAACAAATTAACTAAGTCCTTGCATTGAATTAACAAGTTCAGCTGAATCATGTTTGTCAGATGTGATACCACTTGTTTCAACATTGAAAGTTGTGTTAACAAATGTTATTAAGTCTAAGGGAGTTTCAAGGATGACTGAAACAATAATGAAGGAGATGAACGACAGATTTGAAAACCTGGAAAATGATGATGCTTATACAATTGCAACCTTTTTAGATTCTAGGTACAAAACAAAATTTTTTAAACCACTTGTTTCTCAGAATGTTAAAATCAAATTAGGATGCTTATGCGATGAGATGATAGAAACAGCTAAAATAACGCCTTTCAAGAAAAAGCAAAAGCTCTCAGATACAAAAGAAACAAAATCTGTTAGCTTAAGCATTGCTAAATCAATGAAAGATCTTCTAGCTTCCAGCAGAGATGAAGAATCACAGTCAGAAGTGTCAAAGGATACAATATCGATATCGATTATTGAAAATTATCTGAAACTCCCACGTTTGGAGGCAGATAAAGACCAACTGGTTTGGTGGAGAGATAATTGCAAAAGTTTCCCTTTTCTTGCTGAGCTGGCAAGGACTTATTTAGCATGTCCTTCAACTAGTGTTGCTAGTGAGCGTCTTTTCAGTGGAGCAGGCCTCATTTACGACGAAAAGCGAACCAAACTTTCACCTGAAAGAGCCCAAAAGCTTTTATTTCTAAAAAAATAACTTACCAATTATTAACTTCAAATGGAATATGTGAAACTGTGAAGTGTGAAGGTAATACTGAATTACTGGCTATATATATATATATATATATATATATATATATATATATATATATATATATATATATATATATATATATATATATATATATATATATATATATATATATATATATATATATATATATATATATATATATATATATATATAACCTTTTTCCAAATGGGTGGAGGTTGGTGGGGTGTTCAAGAGTTGGATCCATGTCCCACACCCTGGTAACATAGATTCTGGATATTATTTAAAATTCCAAGAATCTATGACAAAAACTCTTAAAAAATTAAACTATCCGCATCCGCATCCGCAATTGAATATCCGCAACCGCATCCGCGGATAGTAAAAAATTACTATCCGGTCCACCTCTAATATTCATATGTTTTGTCTATTAAACACCTAATATAACTATTGATTAACCAAATTTTTCGAGTCTCTAAACTGCATAATAGAGCACATTCTTCTCTTTTCTCCGAAATCTTTTTAGAAGATATCAACGTACACCACCGCTCTAGGATTTCATCTAGGTCTCATGGTACAGCAGGTGAACTATCCTACCACTTTTCAATTTAGAACAACCTTGAGCAGTTGGTGCAACTCAGTACCCGTACCTCTGACCGTGTTAGAGAAACCTAACAAGGTTGATCTTTTCTTAAACTCCCATCCTTCTCCTTACACGGTTAAATTATTTTCTTCTTTCTCTGGGTTCATCGGATCATCTTCTAATCTTTGTATCTTGTTAAGTCTCTTCAAGTCTTCAGCAAGAACGTGTCTCGCCTTAGGAAAGAGACGTTTCTGGCACTTCGGTACTACTAACTTGTTTGTTTTCCCTTGGAATGATTACTCTTTCCGTGGGAGGGGTCCCTCAGAGTAAGCTGATAGCATAATCGAAGTTATTCTCTCTTGCATGGAAGCGTACTTTCCAAATTCTTTGCCTTCGACTTAACCAAACAAACCTTGGTTTAACTCTTCTTGTTCTTGTGCTATTCTCCGAAATTATATCCTGCCTTCAGGTATTAACGTTGTCTTCAAACTCCATGAACTCATACAACTTATATTTCATACCAGAATCATGCAAATATTTTATTGGTAAGACGGTAACGCTGAAAACTCTTCTCTCCGTAAAAAATGCAATAAAATCTTTCTGGCCTCTCTGCTTCAAGCGCTTTCTTGCATTTTGCTAAAAATGTCGACTCTACTTTACATCTTGCTCTTTTCTTCCACTGGTATCTTTTTGTAGCACAACTGCCGTTTTACCTTCTACTAAAACTGAACTCTTCGCTCAAACCTTTTCCACTTCAGACGATTCTTGAGCTATTCCTTCAACTCATTTATGTCTAAAATTGTAATTTCTTCTAAAAAAGTTATTTCTGCTTTCTCTGAGCTTAAGACTAAAAAAGAACAAGGATTCTGATGGTATCTCTCGTCTGGTTCTCAGAACTTATGCCTCTAAGTTTGCACCCTTCCTTAGTAGGCAGGGACTCTGCTTTCAAGAAACCCCAGAAATACATGCAACTTATATTTCATCTATTCTCGGTGGCACTAAAAACTATTTTGTACATAAAAATGCACTGGTTTTCTGATTTCTCTACTTCACATTCCTTATAGTATTTTGCAAAGCAAATCAACTCTAACTTTGCTTTATCCTCTTTCCCATCTCTAGAATCTTCCTACAACACAATTGTGATTTTACCTTTCCTAAAGCTGAACTGTTTCTTCCCTTTGCATCTAGTTCCACCTTAGATGACTTCCTGAGAAATTTTTCCTCCTTCCAGCCCTTTTGACTCATTTATACCTACAGTAATTTCTTCTAAAGACGTTATTTCTACTCTCTCTGAACTTAACACTAAGAACTCCTATGGACTCAATGGTATACACTCTTGTAAGTATTAAAACTTAAGCTTATAACTGAAGCTTATGCTATCATAAACTATTTCGTATCCGTCTTTTCACTTCGAAATTCTTTTCCTGGTGGAAAGGTATACTCATTCAACCTGTGCAAAAAAAGAAAAAAAAAAAGATGGAGGACTGATCTCATCTCTCTTAATATCGTGATTTAATCTCTATTCTTTTTTTTAAATTTTCAAGTGTATCCTTAAAAGAAAGAATAAGAAATGTCTTAATACTTGTAATATTATCTATAATCACTAGTTCAGCTTTCGTAAGGAAGACTCGGGACTTTGCCCACCAGTGGATATATATATATATATATATATATATATATATATATATATATATATATATATATATATATATATATATATATATATATATATATATATATATATATATATATATATATATATATATATATATATATATATATATATATATATATATATATTATATATATTTATATAATATTTAAATAAATTAAAAAATTTAAAAAGAAAAATTATTTATTTTAATTTTAATTTATTAAAAAATATAATAAAAAAAATTTTAAAAATAATTAAAATTAAAAAAAAAAAAAAAAAAAAAAAAAAAAAGTTTTTTTATTTATTTTTTTAAATTAAATGCATAATTCAAATTCTAATTATAATATCTCGTGAAATTATTTCCTCTACGCTTTCTGTTAAAAAAATATATTTAATATCATAATCCTAATTAATAAATTAATTTTAATTTAATAATTTTAATCTAATCTTAATCTAATAATTTAATTCTAATCTTTTCTAATTTAATTTTAATTAATCTTTTCTATTATTTTTTAATTTATTAATCTTTTCTATTTATTTTAATTTTATTAATTTTAATTAATCTTTTCTATTTATTTTAATTTTAAAAATGTAGTTCACCTTAATTACCAGTAAAGTAAAATGAAGAAAAGAGTCTGTATTAATCCTATCAACATCTGGTCTTTACTAAAACTTCGTGAAGATTTTTCACTGAAGACAATTTTATACGAAAAAATTAAACAAATTCTTATTTGTTTAATTAGGTTGAATGTCGTAATATCTTTCCTATTTATCTCGTCTGTCACAAAAAAGATGTGGCCATTTTATGCTTCTTCTTTCTTTCAAGTCTTCGCATATTCCAGTTATCAAACTTCACACCCAAAGGTATTAAAAGCAGCATAAAAACACCCGTAAACTCGGCAACTCCCAATAACCACAAAGCAACTGTGTAACTTTGAGTTGCGTCTCTGATTGCTCCTGTAAATATATATATATATATATATATATATATATATATATATATATATATATATATATATATATATATATATATATATATATATATATATATATATATATATATATATATATATATATATATATATATATATATATATATATATATATATATATATATATATATATATATATATATATATATATATATATATATATATATATATATATATATATATATATATATATATATATATATATATATATATAAAGAGAGAGAGAGAGGTTATGACTTTTTTACAACTCTGTGTTCCTGTGACATAAATCAAATACTTTAGTTAAAAAATAATGAAAAAGTTATTAATTTTATTTAGTGTTTGAAAAGGTCACCACCGAAGCCGAAATATCGATTTCACTATATACAACTCTAGGGTACAAATCAATATATTAACAATGTAATTGAATAGTAAATGTCACCTTTATAAGCATTAAGCAGTTTTCTTCTATAACATAACATAACACAATTAATTAACAATAAATACGCAAGTATAAACTACATATACTCGTGATAATGCAAAATTACATATACATTCAACTTCTACTATATAACGAAAATGATTGCACAGTATTTAGCAAAATGACATATTAATATAGTATAATTATGTTTTGTTAAAGCAAAATAAATGTAAGCTGAAGTTTCTGGTTTTAGTGTGATTGCTTTTTTTCGATTTTGAAATATTTCTTGATTGTACTGTGTGGATTGTTCATCTGAAGTTACGGACTCTTCATATTCACTCTCAATCTATGATTCGATTTCGGAGACTGACGATGTTGTTTCTGTTGTTCAAGTTTGCTCCAAGTGCACTTTTCTTCTTTTTGGAGGGTGGATAGTTTTGGAACCTGTCCTTTGTTTCGATCTGCAGCCGATATAGCCTTCTGTCTTCCCTGCATAGCTATTTATCATTTTATCTTTTTGATGTCAAATGCTTAATAGAATTGATCATATTTTCCTCGTTTTAGGTGTTCAGCACTTTAACCAGGTTTGCTTTGCTTATACGACTTGAATCGATAAATGTGAGAAATTTAATTTCTTTTCCCATAAACTTGTTACTTCTTTCGCGAATTTCCTTTACATATTCTTTTTTATCTTTAATGGATGCTCCAAGGGACAGTAGCTACCAGCAATTGTGAGTTTGAGTGGCATCCTGCTAATGTTTTCAAGTAAATGTTCTTCTAGTTGAACAGCTCTTCTTTTCCCATTTGATTCTTGAGATCTTACGGAATTCTTCGAGCAAATTTTCTTGTTTCTTTTCGTGGTAGAAGCGCTTTTCTTATTGAAAAATTTCAATAAAATTGAAATAATTTACCATAAGATGTATAAATTCATACATATTATAGACATATTGGTACGATTACAGCAAACTAATAGTCTTTCTATGGTGTGTGACATTTACAAACTTAAAAAATACCAGCATTTGAGTATTTACCATCATCACGCATTTCTTCTACCCTAAATAAGTAAACATACTTTTCAGAAGCTTAACAACTTAACTATCATAAAAACAGTTACTAAGATAACAGTTTCACCACGTTAAAGCTCAAGGGTGCATACAAACATAATCATAATCTTTAGAAAATATTTATCGTGGGGGTTCACCTTTATAAATTTTTTAGGTATATATTTTAAAATATAAATGTACAGCTTTTATATATATATTTTTTTGTATTAATTCATATACAAACATGTTCAAATTTTCATGATCATTTCAATGTCATCGAATATCTTGACAGTTTGTTTTTACTCTTATTCAGAGTTTCACTAAGCTTTCATTGTCATATTTTAATTCTGCAGAGTTCCAAACAGTTTTAGCTCTTTATAACTTCGGTTTTCATTTAAATTTCCTCAGTCATATCTGAGTCTTGTATAATATGAAGGCAGCTTCATTTCTATCTACTTGAGATATCATTGATATTTTTTTTAATCAACGACATCTCATTCTTATCGAATATCCAAGTTTACTCAAGACTTCATTGATTCTTTATCAGTCATGCCATCATCTCAAAAATAGATTCCACCATTTCACTAATGTAAATATTTAAGAGCCTTTATATTTATTTTTTCATCTGTATGTTATTTTTAAGTTATATGAATGAAGTTAAAATTTTCTAACAAAAATGATAATAATGAAAAAAAAAAAAAAACTTTGGAATAAACTTCAAGAGGAAAAATGTGATTTTTAAAAAAGATATTATTTTAAGATTCCTAAAGCTTAACATTAATATAATACCTATTAATGGTCCGAAAATAATTCCTGCTAAACCCTTATAAAGTGAGGAAGCGCCAAGAACAGCTGGAAGCATTTCAATTCCCATCACTTCTATCATAACTGTAATGTATGAAGAAATAGTGCAGCCAGCACTGAATCCAAAACAACACGTTGCGATCATAAAAATCTTAATATCATCAACAAGAGAAAATGCTGTTAATAAAGTGTCATATATATATATATATATATATATATATATATATATATATATATATATATATATATATATATATATATATATATATATATATATATATATATATATATATATATAGGTAGTGCATATGAATATATAATATTGTTGATAAAGCTCTTTACCTATTATGGAACATCCCATCAGAAACTGACCAAACATGAAACCGTAAATTACGTTGAAAAATTTCCTGTCTGAAAGCAGAGTCATCAAAATTCTTCCAGTGAGATTGCCAAGTGAACTAATCGAGATACACCAAGCAGCCAATTCTAAAGAATAACCCTTACTGGTAATGACAAAGGGTATCCACATATAAAAATTACCTAATCCAAACATCATTGAAAAGTAAGACCAAGCAATGAGGTGAACTCTCGTGTATTTTAGGGATTTTAAGTTGTTATATGTTGAGCTCAAAACTTTCATATATTTATTCTTTGGTTTCTGGTTTCTAAGCATGATTTTGTAAGCATCGTTTTTATTTTCATCCGTGGTACTGCTAATTTGAGTGTTCTTACGTTCTTTCAAATGAAAGTTTTCTAAAAGATCAGTTTCCTCTGATTCTTTGTTTGATTTTATGAGATCTTTTGAAACGTTTTCAGCCACTGAAGAAGTTTTTGCAGGTTTCATGTGCCACTTTACAGGTTGAAAAAGAGATGCTCCTACACACTGATTCAGAGTAAGTGCCGCAGATATTACAGCTGCACCAATGTAGCCATAGTTTTCAAGCAAATAATTTGCCATAACCGGAGTTATGAAACTACTTAAACAAGAACCCAAAGATGTTATTCCAATTGCAAGACCTCGATGTTTCTCAAAATAACTTGATACAACCATAAAACTAAGGGCGTAGACTGAAGAACCGGAAATCCCTGCAAATGAAAGAGTTCAAAGGTATATATACGTTTTCTTGATAACACTATGCACGTAATGAACATAAACTTCAAAAATAAAAACAAAATTCAAAAGTATCTCAAGAAATGTATAAGTTTTAATCGAATTGAAATCTTTTGATTTTTTAAGTTTTATTAAATTTAAAATAATCGATTTTTAAAAAATGATTAAAAGTAGATATTTTTTGAAAGAGTATGTAAAAATAAGGAAAAATAAAGTTATAATATTGTTCATAATATTTTCCTTTAATATGAACATAGATATCTCCAAGTCTTTGTATCTCCAAAAGTGTATTATATATATATATATATATATATATATATATATATATATATATATATATATATATATATATATATATATATATATATATATATATATATATATATATATATATATATATATATATATATATATATATATATATATATATATATAATTTAAACACTTTAAAACTAAACTACTTCTCATTTTCAAGGTTTCCAGAATTATGAAAAATTTATTTAAAGCAAGGTATTTTATAAAATTAATAAACCTTAAAAAAAAATAGTATGAAGCTGATATCAATGAGTATATAGATAAATGAATGAGTACATATTCGTTGGGAAGTTGAGTTTAGGCAATCAATTCTCGTGCCTTAATTATTACCTTCCGGCCACAAGTTTAATGAGAGACACGTACGTGGTGAGCTCTCTTGTTCCGATCTAATGTCTCCTAATTTGAAAAAAAAAGACGTTCATTTTTTGTCAGACTTGATCGCTGTGATTATTAATTTGTATGCACTACTCATAAAGTCAAATTTACTTCTACCAATTTTTTGTACATTTTAAAAGTAGAAATATTCAAAATCTATATGAGTATATCAACCTTCTCTTTCTCTTTCTCTCTCTCTCTCTCTCTCTCTCTCTCTCTCTCTCTCTCTCTCTCTCTCTCTCCCATAATCATCTGGGTAGCATTTCATTCATTTTCATTTTCTTTGGAGCTAAATAATGAAAATCAGTTTGAACACTTACCTCCTGGTAGAACAAATGTGAAAAACAAGTAATCAGGTGTTGGCGCAAATGCTGAGAGAAACAATGAAAGAAAACTTGCTATTCCTCCAAAAATGGCAACTTTCCTTGTGCCAAATTGTTCACATAGTGGACCAATGAAAATGGTATAACAGCTCCATATTAAATGATACATATTAAAGATCCAAGCAGTTTTGGTTGAAGAGGCTCCACCAGACATCAAAATCGGAGAAAAGAGGATGCTGAACGCCATGAGAGGGAAAGTACCTAAACACTAAGAGTACATTAGAGTTATAGAAATCGAAATAAAAATTTCAAATTCTTAACATTTTAAAAAAACTTTCAAGAAAAAACAAAATCTACAAACCATTATCAGAAAACTCCCACCAACAACCATCCAACCCCAGCCTCCGTCAGGCGGAACCATTTCTACATTATTTACAATCAGACTTTTATTGTCTTCAGATATTCGTTCTTTATCCGAAAGTTTAGGAGGAGAATCATCAGAGGTCACAGAGGATGACCTTGAATTATTCATTCTTTAAAGGATGCCTTTTTATAAGTAGGAAAAGCATAGGTGAGTTTTTATTTGTTTCTTGAAATAAAATAGATGAAAATAACTTAAAATAATCATATATATATATATATATATATATATATATATATATATATATATATATATATATATATATATATATATATATATATATATATATATATATATATATATATATATATATATGAGCGTACAACAAATCAAATTGGGATTCAACAGAGATTTGTTTCATGTTTTACAATTAAATTTCTCATTTCAAACCAACATTTACAATTTTTTTTCTCTAAAAACTTAGCAGTCATCAACTTTCATAGTACAAATACTGATGGATGTTTTTTAAACAATACTGACCAATTGTTCATCAGAGATAACCACTTTTTCATTTATCATAATAGGACCAATATTTCTGTAGTTGTTATTATTATTAAATATATAAAAACTAAATAATTTCTTCATAACTATCATTATTTCTTGCCATATTAATTTCTGATTATCTTATAGATCTTATTACCTGATTTAGCTCAATTCTGATTTTTCTTTCTCTCTATACACTTAACTGAGTCTTCTTATGTACAAAGGCGACCTAATGAGTAACGTTGTAGTGTATTTGTCATTAGATTTACTTTTTTTCTTTTATTTTCATATAAGTTTTCTCTTTTTTTCTGTAATTGTAATTTTACTAATAAAATTCAAAGTTCCTTCATTAGTTCGGCAAGAAGATTAATTTATCATACCATTTCCTTTCCCACCCTATTTAGATGCTCCTGATATATATATATATATATATATATATATATATATATATATATATATATATATATATATATATATATATATATATATATATATATATATATATATATATATATATATATATATATATATACTAAATGAAAATGAAAAACAGATGAAGGGAATATGTTCCAGACTTTACCAGTAGCATACATTTAAGACTGAGAATAGCAGTTACGCCTGGGGTCAGAAAGTTGAACAGTGACTGTGTAGAAAGGAGGGTTGCTCTCTCAATTGAGGAGGTACGTGACGAGAGAGTTCAGAAGAGCAGTGACCGTTGTAATAGCAATAGAAAAGAGAGAGTGACGCAACAATTCTACTGGCAGAAAGATACGAGAGGATTAGTGAGAGCGAGAGAGTTGTTAAGAAAAGAAACCACAGTTTTTACTTTTTCAGGAGGCCTGTATGAATGGAACCACACCAATAGTAAACAACCGGGGTGGGTGGCGTGAAAAACTTACAAAGACATCTCAGACTGAGAACACTCAACCTCTTTCAAGCTGTTTAGAAAGTGAAGTAATGGGAATTTCCAAGAAAGATCACTAGAAAAAGAAACAATGAGAATATTAAGGACAGACGAAGGTTTGAGTTGTGTATTTTCCAAGATATCATAGTTTTGTGGAAGGTTGTGTTTAGTAGAGAGATGGAAGAACTGAGCTTTTTGAGGCATTGAAAAAAAAGTTTTCACTGCCTCAATTTCAAATATGAGAAAGATCAAAGGTTAATTGCTCCAAGACTACTTTCCTAGCATCAGTTAACTGCTCTTGGGAGGGGCGGGACATCTTAATTTAAGGGAGTAATGAAGGGTGGAGTCATTAACATACAAGTGAAGAAGTAATAGCGAGAAAGCTATTTATAAAAATAGAAAAAGTTTCAAGGATAGAACATATCCTTGAACATATCCATTAATAGATTTAATGGATGAACGGTGGTCGTATGCAACAGGTTCTATAGAACAACCGATCGGAAAGGAAATTTGAGAGAGAAGGATAGATTCTGAAAGAAGGAAGTTCAGAAATGAAAGCTTTGAAAGCTCTGTCGAAGGCTTTTAATATGTTCGGCTTTACAGCAAAAGATTCCCCGACATGCTGAAGAGCTGAGGTTCAAGATTCAGAGAGAAAGGAAAGATCACCAGTTGAGCGTTTCTTACGAAAGCCATACTGACGATCAGAGATAAGATTAGACGAACTGAGATGTTTCCAGATCTTCCTTTTAAGAAAGATTCGAAAATTTAAGAAAGAACAGAGGTTAAAGAAATGGAAACATAGTTTCGGAGTTGAGAAGGGTCCCCCTTTTTTTTTGCACAGGCTGAATGTGCGTACATTTCTAGCGAGAAGGGAAGGTCAAAGTAGAAAGAGAGAGACGAAATAATTTACCAATATAGGGTACTAACCCGTGCCCAAGTTTTGAAAACCACAGGAGGGATACCATCAGGACTGTACGCCTTCTTAATGTTAAACTCTGAGTAAGCAGAAATGACATCTTTAAAAAATAAAGAATTTTAGGCATAAATGAGTTGAAGGAGGAGGAGGAATAGCTCCAGAATCGTCTAAAGTGGAGTTAGAGGCAAAAGTTTGAGCAAAATATCCACATTAGAAGTCAAAACGGCAGTTGTGCCGTCAGATGATACAACAGGAGGGAAAGAGGAAGAAGCAGAGTGCCAGAAAGGACGTGCAGAAGAGAAACCAGAAATATTATTGTATTTTCTAGGGAGAAATGAGTTTTTGGTGTTATAGAAAATAAATTTTGCATGATTACGAAGATGAAATATAAGTCGAATGCGTTTCTGGAGTTTGAAGACGACGGTAATCTCTGGAGGCAGCATTCCTGCTGGG
>SEYY01011569.1:2500-32500 GCA_009176605.1 Armadillidium nasatum | reverse complement strand
TCCGATCACTTCTTATCTCTGTATCTTGTCCTTTCTCTTCAAGTCTTCCGCAAGAACGGCCCCCGCCTTCGGCGAGGAGACGTTTCTGGCATTTCGGTGCCACTAACTGGTCTGACTTGCGGTTGTACTTCTCTGATTTTCCATGGAATGATTACTGTTTCCGTGGGAGGGGTCCCTCGGAGTGTGCAGAGCGCATTACCGAGGTGATTCTCTCTGGCATGGAGGCGTACATTCCATATTCTTTCCCTTCTACTAAACCTAATAAACCTTGGTTTAACTCTGCTTGTTCTCGTGCTATCCGCCGCAGGGATGCTGCCTTCAGAGATTACCGTCGTCTTCAAACTCCAGAAACTCATGCAACTTATATTTCATCCCGGAATCGTGCAAAATCTATTCTCCGTAACACTAAAAACTCCTTTCTCCGTTTAAAATGCAACAATCTTTCTGGTTCTACTTCCTCACGCCCTTTCTGGCATTTTGCCAAAAAATGTCAACTCTAACTTTGCTTCTTCCTCTTTCCCTCCCTTAGTATCTTCTGACGGTACAACTGCCGTTTTGCCTTCCTCTAAAGCTGAACTCTTCGCTCAAACTTTTGCTTCTAATTCAACCTTAGACGATTCCGGAGCTGTTCCTACTCCTTCAACCCCCTCAAACTCATTTATGCCTAAAATTATAATTTCTTCTAAAGATGTCATTTCTGCTCTCTCTGAGCTTAACACTAAGAAGGCGTACGGTCCTGATGGTATCCCTCCTGTGGTTCTCAAAACTTGTGCTTCCGAGCTTGCACCTGCCTTGGTAAACTTTTTCGTCTATGTCTTTCTACTTCAACCTTCCCTTCTTGCTGGAAACGTGCGCTCATTCAGCCTGTGCCGAAGAAGGGGGACCCCTCTCAACCCTGTAACTATCGTCCCATTTCTTTAACCTCCGTTCTTTCTAAAGTTTTCGAATCTATCCTTAACAGGAAGATTTGGAAACATATCTCAATTCTTCTAATCTTATCTCTGATCGCCAGTATGGCTTTCGTAAGAAACGCTCTACTGGTGATCTTCTTTCCCTTCTCTCTGACTCTTGGTCCTCCGCTCTTCGGCATTTCGGTGAATCTTTTGCTGTTGCGCTGGACATATCGAAAGCTTTCGATAGAGTCTGGCACAAAGCTTTGATTTCCAAACTTCCCTCTTTCGGAATCTATCCTTCTCTCTGTGACCTTCTCTCTGATTTCCTTTCCGGTCGTTCTATAGCAGCTGTTGTAGACGGCCACCGTTCTTCCTTTAAATCTATTAATAGTGGTGTTCCTCAAGGATCTGTCCTATCCCCAACACTTTTTCTACTTTTCATTAATGACCTTCTCTCTGTTACTTCATCTCCTATCCACTCCTATGCTGATGACTCCACCCTTCATTATTTTTTCCAATTTGAAAGGCGCCCTTCTCAACAACAGTTACTAGACGCAAGGAAGGTTGCCTTGGAGCAACTGACCTCTGATCTATCTCGTATTTCAAATTGGGGCAGAGAAAACATGGTTGTTTTCAATGCCTCAAAAACTCAATTCCTCCATCTCTCTACTCGACACAATCTTCCACACAACTATGATATCTTCTTCGAAAACACTCAACTCAGACCTTCATCTGTTCTTAATATTCTTGGTGTTTCTTTTTCTCGTGATCTTTCTTGGAAAGATCACATTACCTCTCTTTCTAAACAAGCTTCTAAGAGGTTAGGTGTTCTGAGGCGCCTTCAGTATTTCTTCACTCCACCCCAGTTGCTTGCTCTGTATAGGGGTGTTGTTCGCCCCTGTATGGAGTATGCGTCACACATCTGGGTGGTTCCACTCATACAGTCCTCCTTGAGAAGGTGGAGTCTAGGGCTTTTCGTCTTATCAACTCTCCTGCTCTCACTAATTCTCTCCAATCTCTTTCTGCCCGTCGAATTGTTGCGTCACTCTCTCTATACTATCGCTATTACAATGGACACTGCTCTTCTGAACTCTCTCGTCGCATACCTCCTCCATTGAGAAGGGCTCGTGCGACTCGACTTTCTACACAGTCTCATCCTTTCTCTGTCCAACTCTCTGACCCCAGACTTAACCGCTATGCTCTGTCTTACATGTACTCTACTGGTAAAGTCTGGAACACACTTTTTTCATCTATTTTCCCAACTTCCTATGACTTCCACACCTTCAAACGTCGTGTATCAGGTCACGTCGGCCTTTGATTTGACTAGGATCCCGTCTTCCCCCCCCCTAACTCTGGTGGAATTTTAGTAGGCCTCTGGCCTTTGCCCACCAGAGGTGAAATAATATATATATATATATATATATATATATATATATATATATATATATATATATATATATATATATATATATATATATATATATATATATATATATATATATATATATATATATAACCGAATAATTTAGCAAAATGAAAGACACAAGCTAAATCCAAAAACACGAAATTAACACTAATTTGAGCACGAAAACATTGCTACGTTATGTAAGATTTACTTATTTGAGTTGTTGATAAATAGAGATTTCTTCATGGTCAAGGTAGTGTTGATTTTGTGCTTTGCTATAACAAATATAGATATTTTTTTTTCCTATATATATATATATATATATATATATATATATATATATATATATATATATATATATATATATATATATATATATATATACCACCTGAACTACAATTGACCCAAAAGTTTTCACAACCTTTCGAAATTAAAACGACTTTTGCTTTTCAAGTGCCGTGGTGTAAAGGTAGAGTGATTATCACACGTGCTTTTGAGCGCTGGTTCGATCCCTCGACGAACCCGACAGAAACTACATAGGAAAGTTCGTCTCCTCGAATAGGGCAATGCTCGTAAGATATGAACTTTTAATGGTTCAAAAAATAATTAATTTTATTGTAAGAGAGTAAGAAATGAATAAAATTAACCTAATACAGGAATCATTATGCTTCACATAGAGAACAATACTTTTCAAAAGAATAAATTATTCTTTTTTTTTTTTTTTTTTTTTTTTTAAACACTAAAAAATAAATTACGAAGGGAAATAACCTCATAATGGAATCATTATGATTCTTTAAAAAGGGTAATTATCTTTTTAAGAGTTGTTGATTAATGATTCTTTTGAAAATGATATTTTATTTATGTTGACATTTCTCGGATCCCACGCTCTTTCATAAGCATTTACGGAGCCACATTCGGATCCCACTATCTTTCCTGGCCTTTTTATGGGGGTGAATAATAATGTCAATAACAGCCAAATGTGTATTTCAACAATACACTTTGAAAATTTAGTTGACCGTTGTTGGATTTTATAATTCATTTTACCAAAAGGATTTTTCAAGTGAATTTAATGAATGAAACTTGAATACTAATCTTATATTATTAATAACTTTTTAGGTGAAAAATTTTTGTGAAATGACACCAGAAAAACGTAAAAGAAACGTGATCAGGTTTTGTAATTGCTTCCCGAAGAAGCCAAGAGAAATTTCAGTTTAAAAAGTTTAGTGAAAATAATGTTCAAGGCTAAATACAATACAACAGTTTTTGGTTAACATTTTGTTTTTGATGAACAATACTTTTTTAATTAATAAACTAGTTATTTAATCAACCCGTTATTTATTTGATGTATAATTACAGAAATATGAACTATAATTTTGTCAACTGTTTTTGATCATTAAATGGATCAATATTTTTAATGGACTTACCAGACGAAAAATCAAACTCGAAAGAATTCCACAGATAAGCAATAGAAAGAAAAGCACTAAACAAAACCTTAAGTCTGAAAGACTTACTAGATTTTAGCTCAAAGATTTATTAGATTTTGAAACTACTAGATTTGAGATTTAACACTACTAGACGAATCTCAAACTCAGAAATAAGAAAAACCGCGGAAAAAGGATGCTTTGAAAATTTAAGTATTTATGATTAAATTTATTTTGTAACGGTAATACAAATTATTTGATTAATGTTGATTTTGAAGCTAAAGATTTATTTCAAAGGTTTAAATTATTGCAGTAGATAAAATATCAATTCATAATTTTGTAAATAAAGAGTATGACTAGTAAGGTGTTAACTTTTTCTCCAAGTTTGAAAGAGCCTGTTACGAGCTCCTAAGCTCTTAGTATTTTCAGTAAATTTGTAAGTTTAATTAAACAAAAAAATTGATTATAAACTCAAATATTTAGTACGTAATCAATGAGAAATTGTGGGTAATAGGATCGCTCACAAATTTGGAGGTCCTACCGAGACACTCTTTCACTGGAGTGTTAGTTTTCACCTATATTTTGATAGTTTGCAGTGATTTAAAATGAATGTGACTGATAATTTGAATGATTTAAAAATGTTTAATTTATTTATGCACATCTGTATCTAAAATATATAAGTATCTAATTTGTCTATTTAATATTTTTAAGGATAAAGAAAATATGACTAGTGAAAAGATTGAGGAAGTTCATGGTAAAGAAACTGATGTATTGCCGAAGGAAGGTTTGGAGAGATGAATTGAAAGATTTATTAACACTTTTGGAGGATTTGTCCGAGCCACAGAAAAAGGAATACAAGGAAAACTTTCATTATCAACTATGAACATGCTCTTTCAGATGAACAAAGAAAAACATGCTACGAAATTAAGACGTTTGCAGCTTCCACCTCTGGTGGGTTCCATAAGTGTAAGTTCTGAAACTGAAAGACGTTAAGTTTCATACTAAGGTAACGTCTTTTGGTAGTACAGGTGACGTTAACATAACAACTGTACATTGTACCCCAATCTGTAGTACGACCTCTTCCGTTATACAAATGTACCCTTCCCAGATGTCATTTCATACCCAGCTTACTACAACTTAAATTCCCTATTTTAATACTCCTATTAATTAAAATATTCCACCTGTTACGACAATACCGTATGTCATTTTTTTCAGGAAAATACTTGCTAGAAATTTGTATATTCGATGAGTTTGGGTTGCTGTCTCTAGATGAGTATTTTATTTCTGCAAAACTACATATGGTTCAGATAGGCAATATTGGCTGATGGCACTTGAAAAGAAACTTCAATGAAGTTTTTTAACGTACTATACAATGAATGGAGGCCATATGTCAAATTGACATTATTAAAAATCAATTGCTATCATATAAAACTACCAAAGAGTTATGGAATGTTCAACAGGTAACATTTACTTCTGTAAAGTATGAGGGCAAAAAAATTAACGATTATATGGCGAAAGTTATGTTTTTATTTACTAAGATTTATTCTCATATCGATCCAGAGACCTCCGACTAACTCTACGAGAAATTAAGGAATACACTACCAGAGAAAACTAAAAACTAGTTGCAAGTATTTAGAAATGAAAACTCTGTTCAACATGAAAATGCCTTAGAGCCATTCAAAATTGTGCTTGCTTTGGAGAGTTGCAGTGAGATTTCGGTCTCTGAAAGTTTTCCCACTTATTCTTATGAAGAGGAAGAAAATAATTAATATTGTATGACCCAAGGTAAAGTTTAACACCAGTAAGATAGTGAGTACAAATAGCTGCATTCAGAAAACTTAAGAAGCTCGGTTTGTGTTACGGATGTGGGTCAGGTTCTCAATTTCAGAATGAATGTAAAAAAAAAAAAAAAAAGTTGAAAAAAAAAAAAAAAAAAAAGTTGAAAAAAAAAGAATATTCCAGACTGTCAATTTTATGACGAGAAAGGACACATTGCCAAGTCTTGATAGTTTGCAAATTCAAAATTAAGGCTCAAGAAAAATGAACTGGAAAACGGCGAAAACAATAGGAACTTACAGGAAACCTAATAACACCTAAGGTAAACAGTGGGGGTGACCTTAGGTGTAAGAAACATACTTTTCTCCTTTCAACGCACTATTCTTCTGATAAAAACTACATTGTTTCTAACTTTATATAAAATTGCATGTCATTATGTAATTATAATATTTTCTTTTATACTAACTAAACTAAAATAAATTTAAATTAATCACAATCTTTAAAATAATTTTAAAATATGGCAAATAACAAGCCAATCAAACTACGAACTTTGTATTCAACTAGCCTTCTCGTCATTCTGTCTTTTAAAGGGTTATTTCAACACTAATCGGTATAAATTGTCATCATTATTACTGTGGTCTTCTTTACTGTTTTAATATTTTAATCAATTTGTTTGTAATTATTTTATGTTACTTTAATTTTTCCGAGTGATAGGTAAAATAAAATGAGCGTCAATGTCAGAATCAGAATCTTAAATATCGAGCCATTGTTCAAATATTCTTTAAACCAACGCTGTCTTATCAAGAGTCACTGGGATTTACTATAACCAATTCCAATGACGAGAAGGCTAGTTGAATACAAAGTTCGTAGTTTGATTAGTTTGTAATTTGCCATATTTTAAAATTAAAAGATTGCAGACTCTAATCTATTTACGTATGAACACTTTATTTCTTTAGGTAATAAATGTTTTAGGTAATATTTAACTAGAAAAATCTTTATAATCCTTCTGTAAGAGTTTACTTAATCTAAATTTGACCTACTTCCTTTTCCACTATGATAGGTATTCTTTAATACGAAATCATTATTTCCAAGCCTTTATAATTTTGGGACCTAAAGCATATCCTCGTTTCTTTTTGTGAGGTTCACATACACACTGACCTGATATGATTTGTACTTTTCTGACCTCTAAGTTTCATATCGAATTTAAAGTCTGAGAGAAGTAATGCCCATCTTGAATTCGTAGTGTTAAAGATATTAAATAATAAGCTAAATGGTATACCAACCTGATATTCTTCTTTTTGTTGTTTTATAATATCGTCCAATCTACCTATCTCTTTCTATCTATCTATCTATCTATCTATCTATCTATCTATCTATATATATATATATATATATATATATATATATATATATATATATATATATATATATATATATATATATATATATATATATATATATATATATATATATATATGTGTGTGTGTGTGTGTTTGAGAGAGATAGTGTATTATATTAATTAATCTATTCATTTCCTTACGGAATAGATTTTACATAGATTAATTCGCATTCTTTACTTAAGTTTTGCGAAATACAGGTGCGTTTTAGATAAGTTTGTGATGTAATTAATGGAAATTATATATATATATATATATATATATATATATATATATATATATATATATATATATATATATATATATATATATATATATATATATATATATATATATATATATATATATATATATATATTTGAGGGTACTAGAATTAATGTATATCATGTGCATTTATATTAGTTTATGTATATCGTTTTAATAATAAAAATTGAATGTATGAAATAGAATCATTTTGCAGTTTCAACAATGAAATACACAGTCAGTTAATTGTCAGGTTCTCAGATCAGTAATCAAATGAAATAATTATAAGCGTGAATTAAATTTTTCATTTCTTTGATAAATAACACAATTCACTGCAGGTTTTTCGTAAATGTTTTTTTTTTTTTTACAACCACTCACGGCCGCTTTTCAAGGAGGGGGCACATAAATTTTAGTGCATAAATTTTGAAAAAAAAAAAAATGTAAACTTTTTATGTTCAAAGAAGAATACGAAATTTTTGAGTGAATTTTTTATTCTGAAGATACAGTGGAATACTCTATACTCATGTACTTGAAAGTGCTGTTTCGATCCCTCATAAGAATCCTAAAAACTTCCAGGAGAGTTCCCCTCCTTGAATAGGGCAATATCCATGGGAAGCAAAAAAGGAAAAAAAAATCTTTGGTTTTATTAGAGTTACTCTTTGACTACATTTACGCAGTTTATGGAGCCTATCTTTTTCATATCTCATTAAACTATTTATATGAACAGGATATCTTAAATTATTGTAAATAAAACGTATTTATATAAATGTTATATTTTCCATTTGATTTAATCCGAATGAAAAATTTATGAATGAAATTCATGTCGCTCATCAATCACATAATCAATTTTCTAAACTCGAATTTTTGAACATACATAAACTGGAAATATTGGCAAGAATTAAAGTATAGTTTCAAAAATTTAGCGGTTCTTATTCATATTCTATCAATGATTTTTGAATTTCAAATGAATCTTGTTTTTAATCGCATTTTTTACTATTGCATCAATATTCAAGCTGTTTTTAGTCCAAATCGTCAAGAAACGATAATACCTTCAACACCTCTTAGAATTGAACATCTCTTTTTGTCTCATTTTATTCCACAGAAATTAGTCATTTGCTAAATTTAACAAATTATATATTTTTACCCTTCAATTTTCTGTCCCAAGATTTCGTATGGGTTTCAAATCGCCTTTGAATATGCATTTTCTGAGTACTGAAAACCTATTTTCTATTTTTGGTTTAATAACATAAAGATCTACAGTCGTCAACAGAAGTTCGTTCCTATTAGGCTGGAAAGAAATATTTATATAAAATGGAGATCATTTCATAAAAGCTTTATTTTGAATAAAAAGAAAATAAAAACATTGAGCGGGGCTTAATTGAACTGTGATTGGCTGAACCTGAAATGATTTCCATTTTATATAAATATTTATTTCCAGCTTAATAGGAACGAACTTCTGTTGACGACTGTACCTCTAAGTAGGAGAAATGTAAGGGAATGTCAACTATTTCACTAAATTTA
This sequence comes from Armadillidium nasatum, assembly GCA_009176605.1. NCBI lineage: Eukaryota > Metazoa > Arthropoda > Malacostraca > Isopoda > Armadillidiidae > Armadillidium > Armadillidium nasatum. Next base: position 23,844 of record SEYY01011569.1, on the reverse strand, counting down.
AATGACATCTCTTTGATACTTGAAATACCAATAGGATTTTAAATAACTAAACTGATCTATCTCATGTTGTTCTGACTCTCTGTGGTATGTGCCAGAAATCTATTAATGCACATTATCTACCCTTTCTTGTCAGTTTTTTTTTATCTTATTCCTCTTATCTCGTGTCTATTAATTTCTATGATCTCATTCTCCAAAAGAATTATAGAACAACATTCCAAATTATAACATGGAAGTTTTGCCTATCATGTGTATAATTTATTTAAATACCACAAATTATGAAACTCTATAACCAGTTTTATACTGTAGTTACATTTAAAAAGACAGGCCTAATTATAATTATATTAGGACAAGAAAAGGTTAGTAATACAGCGTACAGTAATAAATTTTAAATAAATGCTATTGCCAAATTAAGAATAAATTTGATACTGAAAATATGTATCCAATAAAATATCTTTGAATTGATGCTAATATCACTGTTTCTGGTACACTACACACTTTTTAATGTAGGAAATTAACTTTCTTTTATTGCATATTGTTTCTAAGTTGCCATTTTAACCAGAAAAGCGTCTATTACATTTATAAAAAATACGAACATTGATGACTTTCCATATATTAAGAAAGTTATTATAATCAAAATATATATATATATATATATATATATATATATATATATATATATATATATATATATATATATATATATATATATATATATATATATATATATATATATATATATATATATATATATATATATATATATATATATATATATATATATCTTAGATACTCTATTCAGGGAAATTACAGTAGAAATGCATAATTTTTTAATCTTCAACAATTTCACAGTGAAAAGTTTCGGTCAGATCTTCATTCTTCTGACTTTGTTCCAACTATTAAGCTGTTTTCCAAGTAAGGTCTATGGAATATATTATATATATATATATATATATATATATATATATATATATATATATATATATATATATATATATATATATATATATATATATATATATATATATATATATATATATATATTCTCTGAACATTATAGATTCTTACTTTTGGAGTAGACTGAACAATCCCCATCAGTGGGGTCCGTATTATGAAGGAGATATTATGCTTAAACCATTTCAAAGACTTGGAATACTTCAAGAATCCAAAAAATGGGATAACGGCATTGTTCCTTTTAAATTTGCTGACAATTTTCGTAATTATGATTTTTTTTTAAAAATTTTATGAGTTTCCGTAATTATGTTTATTTTCCTTTTAAATTTGATAACAATTTCCGTAATTGTGCGGGTTTTTTTTTTTGTTTTTTTTTTATCCTCTTAAGAATGCTTCAAGTTTTCTTTTATTCTACAAAGAATAGTTTGAAATATTATATCTTTAGTATCGTATAAAATTATTTTATTTTCCAAGATAAATTCTCTAATAATTTATTTATTTGTTTTTTTTTATTATTGTAATTTTCTTAGCTGAAAGCAGAAAATCGATCGTTATTGAAGCCATGAAGATTTATTACGATCTTACGAATGGATGCATCTTATTTATTGAAAGAACTCATGAATCGGACTATATTTTGATTAAAGCGTAAGATTCATCTGACATAGCTTATATTTGTTATTTATGTCTTACAGAGGACAAGTGATTTTATAAGCGTTTTTAATAAACAAGACAGAAAATCAAATTCAATTTTGAAGCTTTCTCTCTTAGTGCCTTCATTATAGTTACAAGTTTCTATGCAGATCCAATTTGTGTGGCAGTTTTGTCGGTCGTGTTGGAGGTGTCCAGACGTTAGACCTTTATGGAAAATGCAATAGACATATTAGGACAATTCTTCATGAACTTCTTCATGTTCTTGGATTCGAACATGAGCATACTCGACGTGATAGAGATAACTATATAACCATATATTTTGCTAACGTTATGGAAGGTTGGTTTGCATAAAGCATGTTCAACATATGTCCTATGATTACTTAATTAACGTTATTTTAATTTTACTAAATAACATTTTCATTTGCAGGAAAAAAAGCTAACTTTAAAAAAAAGAAGTCAAACTTTATAACTTATGGTGTAAGTTATGACTACGAATCTATTATGCATTACGACAAATTTACTTTCAGCAAGAACGGATATATAACAATCATAACTAAGGTATTTTTTCTTGATTAAAATTTTGAGACAAAAACTGACAAATAGTAAGCTTTTATTGGCCGAGAATTGAATTTTCTTTTTTCTTTTTAATTTTATTATTTTTCAATATAATTTAATTTAAATTTAAAATTTCAAAATTGTGGGTCAAAGTTTTAAAATATATTTGCTATTTCAATTATTTTTAAAATTTTGATATATCTTAGGTATCATTCCACTGATATATACTAAGAAAAAAAATAAAACAAAATCTTTTAATAAATAAATTAATTAATTATAACTTCATTTAAGATAACGATTTTGTTATCTGAATTTATGTTAATATATTTATTTCTAGCTTTCGAAATGTGCTTGCAAATAATTGGTAAGATTTGCTCACCTCCATGCCTAAAAAATAAATAGTCAAGGGTATATATATATATATATATATATATATATATATATATATATATATATATATATATATATATATATATATATATATATATATATATATATATATATATATATATATATATATATATATATACATAGAGAGAGAATCTGCAAAAAAAAAAAAAAAAAAAATTCTTTTCGCAAATATCTTTTTGTATATTTTATATTATTTTCGTTATTACTCAAGGTTTTTTTCGTTTTCTTTTTAAATATACATTCTTAAACTTAAATCTCTTTATGTCGTCATATGCTCACTTCAATTTTAAAAAAATAGGCTATACATTAAGAAAAATTTTTACATTTCTTTAAAAATTTTATTTTTCCAAAAAATAGATTATTATTTTTCAAGACTTTATTAAAGTCTTTAAGATCTGTGGTAATGTATTCGTCTTACATAGACGGATCATACTCATTAACAAAAATATATTTTTTCATTTTTCAACATTTTTAAGGACTTTCAAATTTTAATTTTTTTCACTAAAATATGACCCAATATTATCTATTGCTATACAATAAAAACATGACAGGAGGGATATGGAGTCCTCCACCAGGAGAATTATAAAGAAAATTTTATTTGAGAAAATGTCTTCAGAAAGCGAAATTTTGTTTCTAAAGTAGTTAAATGAGAATAAATAAAATAAAATAAAGTTTAAAAATAAAATAAAATAAAAAAAAAAAAAAAAAAAAAAAAAAAAAAAAAAAAAAAAAAAAAAAAAAAAAAAAAAAAAAAAAAAAATTTTTAAATAAAATCTTTTTGAAAAAATACAATAAAATTACAATAAATAGTTTTTTAAAAAATATTGAAATAAAAAATATCGATACGAAAAATATCGATACAAAAAATATTTGAAGGGAAAGGACAGACAGAAAATATAGTAAAGTCTTTGTCATGGTAATAAAAATACATTCTTACTCTTTCTTATTTCACTTCTTCACTTATTATCCTCATTCTTGTTATTTCTCCTTATTATTCCTCTCTTTCTTATCCACCTTCAGTAAAGACAGTGGGAACGGGTTAAAACCTTTGTAGTTACTGCAAAACCATAATAACCCGAAAACCGCTGAACCATAAAAAAAATAACCCTAAAAACCGTAAAAATTACCCTAAGAATCTGATTTTACAACATTGCAATTATGCAATATTTGAAATTACCGACCTCACTACCTTACTATATATATATATATATATATATATATATATATATATATATATATATATATATATATATATATATATATATATATATATATATATATATATATATATATATATATATATATATATATATATATATATATATATATATATATGGTTTTTATAATTAATTTCAGGATTCTAAATACCAAGATAAAATTGGAAACTCTCAGATATTGAGCGAAAAAGACATTCTAAAACTGAAATTGATGTACAAATGCTAGAGTTTACCTAAATAAATATTTGAAGCTTCTAATTTTAATAAATAAATTAATACCTGTTAAATATGATATAGCTTTTTTTTTTATTTTTTTTTAATGAATTTATTTAATAGAGACCAAGAGTAAAAAATTGTTACATTTTCTATCTATGACAGGGAAACAGTTATATTACTGGATTTGTAATGAAATATTCATGTTAATTAATTTTAATATGTTTTTGTCTTTGTACTTGAATGGTTCATCATTTTAATAAATATTTCGTTTTAATTAAAATAGTAAAGTACAAAATAAATTTTTAAAAATAATTCAAAAATATAAAATTTATAAAAATGACTTTTTCCTTATGGTCTTCAATTATTATGAAGATTAAGCTTAGTGTACAGAAATAATAATAGTAATTAAATGATAGCAAATAATGGCAGACAGAGAATTAAGGATTAAATATTGAAGAAATAATAATAAATAATAAAGAGCTAAAAAAAGATAACAGAAACCTACAAATAATAATAATAAGTAAATGATAGCATATCAAGCTTGATAGAGAATTTAGGATTAAATATTGAACATGGAAAGTTAGAGCACAAAAATAACATCAAGATCACACTAATCCGAAATGAGAATATTTATAATGGTTCAGAAACTTTAATAGTTATAAAAACTGATCATTAGTAACTGCTCCATAAACTATTTTTAATTGAAAACATCCTGAATTAAACAAAAAACGAAAAAAAAAAAAAAGTTTCTAAAAAAAAAAAAAATTTGATTTTTGTACATCCTATCAATGACTTCATATTCCTTTTGAAGGTAGAGATTGTATTTTATTTTATTTTTCTTGTTTCGTTTCGCGTAAATATAAAAACCAGCATCTAACAGAGATTAGATTTAGAAAACTTTTAAAGCTGGTTTAAAAGTTCAGAAGCAAATTACGAACTCAAAAGTTTTTTTCGAAAACTTTTTTTCTTACGTATGATTTCAAAGGTCGCCAATTAAGATCGCCTTTTACTCTAATACTTAAAGGTGGCTACACACTTTTCGGTATACATGTGCAGGTAAACCGGTACGTATGAAGAAACGTTATTGCTTAGGTCACTTTTACAGGCCGATAAAAATTGAAAGTTATGTCATCATCGCATTCCGGTTTTATTTGTTTTAACTTGTTCTGTCCACTTTGCTTTATAAATTTCTACAAGAACTGTCAGATGCAGGTTGGTACCTGAACCATAGCCGAAAACAAGTATTGTGGAATATAGTTTTGCAGTCAGTTAAGGAAGTTTTATATCCAGCATCGTACAATTCATTATAATGGATTAGGAATTAACAAAAATGAAAAGAAATATTTGGAAAATTATATTTATTATTATATCATTATAGCATGAAAGAAATATAAAGTAAATTATTTTGTATTAGGTAATATATTGATAGTCATTGAAAGGTATGGAAATATATGTACAGTTGATCTTTTTTATTCATGTGGGTGAGAGTAACTCGATCAAGCGAAGGAAAGTTTTTCTTTTTCAAGAATCGGACAAAGAAGACGAACTATTAATATATATTACTATTTAAAACAAAGATTATTTGAATGAATATATTTCTTGTGTAATTTGTCCTCTTTTCTTTCATTAATAAAAACTTTTATTGTAATCTTCATTTAAGCTTCTGTTATTCACAATTGTATTTCTTTTTAATCTTGAGAATGTCTTTCTCAGAGAGAACTTCACTAGTCCCGATTATTTTTTGGTACTTCTTATCCTATGAATAATTAAATAAATAAAAAGAAAAAAAGTTTAAGATTTAAAAATTTATATTTCTATTTAAAATATATTTAAAATATAATATTATAAATATTTATATTATAAAAAAAATGAGATTAAAACTTTGAAAGTACAAAGCATTTTAAAAACTGATTCAAATTTTAAAATGTTTTAAATTCCGTTTGTAAACTTTATAATTCACAAACTTTACTTTTTATCATATAGATTATATTTTAATGCTTAATTCTCGAATAAGATAATTGTAGAAAAAAAGGTTAAAAATTAGTTAGAAACAAATAAGGAAATGTCTATTCCGTTAAAGAAATTTTTTAATTACATTTTGATATCTAGGAATATACTAAATGTTTTTATGGTTCTTACTTTTATAATCGTCGACTAATTATTTTTAGAGAACACATATTCGTGATAATGGACGATACATGCAAAGTCGTATTCTACTTTAAGAACATTATTACTATTTTAAAATTATATGCTTCACCTGTTATAATAAATAATTATAATTATAAAACAAAGCTTGTAATTAAGTTCAGGTTAAAATGATAAATAATAGTCTAACCATCCTTAATATTTTCATAAAGAATAGTTTCGTATTCATCTCTATCAGATCTATATTTTTAGAGAACGCATATTGGTGATAATGGACGATAGTCATATTCTACTTTAAGATCATTATCATCTGGTACTATTTTAAAATTATATGCTTCACCTCCTGTTATATAGTTCATGTAGAATAGTAGCATCGTCCATGTAATCTGCATTCATTACAAGTGTATTAAACTTTTTTTCAAAACCAACAGTCAATGCGCAGAAGTCATAACCGAAACAATTGTTTAATGAAGGAGATTGAAAAAGTAATTTTCTGTTATTAATTGCTTCACATTTCATGTTAATTTGAGTAAAGGTTAGAAACAAATTATTTTAAACAAATATTAGTAAATAGATTATATTTTATACTAAACACTTTAAAAACTCAACTTCTTCACATCTCCCTCTCAAAAACACCTCCCAACTTTCTTATCCTCTTTGACGGCTCTCCCGTCTCACCTGTAAATAACATTAACATTTTTGGTCTAAACAAACAATAAACTGTCTTGGAAACCTCATATCACAATGGTTGCTAAAGAGGCCTCTAAGAAGTTGGGAGTTCTGTTCAGATTTCGAGAATTTTTTTCTTCTGAGCATTTACTCCAAATATATAGGGGTCTTATCCGTCCTTGTATGGAGTACTGTTCTCACATCTGGGGGGGCTCCGGCTCCTCCTCTCTTCTGGATAGGGTTGAGTCTAAAGCTAAAAGATTAATAAACTGTCCCCTACTTTCAAACTCTCTTGACCCCCTATCTCTGCGACGTGACGTTGGCGCACTATCTCTTTTATATAGGTACTATAATGGCAGGTGCTCGAGGGAATTGACCTCTCGCATTCCTCCACCGTTGCGTCGTCCTCGTTGCACAAGGGGTGCCCTGCTTTCGCACCAATTTTGTGTGGAAGTGGGAACCCTAGGCTAGCTCGTTGTGGTGCCTCCTTCTTTCCAGCCACCTCTGTTCTGTGGAACTCTTTACCATCATCTATTTTTCCTCCTGCATTTAATCTTCCACTCTTCAAGGCTTCCGTCTGTGCCCACCTAAGGGATGTGCGTTAGGTATGTTTGAGTGAGTTTTCTTCCTCTGTGTGTGCCCCCTCCATGAAAAGGGCTCTGCCCGTGAGTGGTGGCGTTCTGTAAAAAAAAAAAAAAAAATAAATATAATTATTATATATATATATATATTATATATATATATATATATATATATATATATATATATATATATATATATATATATATATATATATATATATATATATATATATAATATATCATACTATAGCAATTCACATTTACCTTTTTATTATCAAATAGCCAGTTTCATCGGTTCTTTCTACAAATTCAACACAGCCATTTGTTAGATCGTAATAATGATGCATAATATCGCAACTTAACGCTTCTTCATCAGCCTCTATAAAAAAAACAGGAAAGATAAAATTCTTGTAACAAATTTTTAATATTTTTTCTTGGTAAATGTCATTTTCTAATTTTTTATGGTTAAAAAGATAAATGGTTGGATGTCGAAATTTGTTGTAAGAATTTTTTTTACTTTAAAATTTTTTTAAAAATATATATGTAGTCTTGGGGAAAATAAGTTATTTCTTATAATCGCAACTTGTCATGAATGTCACTATTCTAAGAATATGATTAAAAACTACTGACCATTCAAGCAACTAATTTTTGCATCGTTGACCTTCCTAGCATCAAACTTGCCAAAAATACAAATTTTATTACTTATCTGAACCTAATATTATCTATTGCCTGGTTTTACACTCTCTTGAACTTCCTAAACCTACTTCTCATGTAGTGACAGTAACCGCCTTCAGTTAAGATCAGCATATCATAGAGTGATGAAGACGTTTTAGTTCCAGAATACAATTTCAGAGTTTGGAATCGAAAGGAGAAATCCAAGCTTCTTTTAACGAAAAGAATCTAAGATTTGATCAGAGATCTTGGTCGTTCCTAGCTTTTCACCTCGAAGATCAATCAGCTGAACTTGTTAAATGAAATTGTGAATCACACATCACAGGAAGCGTCAATCTAAGTTTTACCAGTTTCTTCACCCAACAATGTGGACTCTGCCCCTGATGCAACGTGTTTAATCTGTTCTATCAATAGAAAATGACCCGAATGAGCAGCACCCCATCTTTGACATTTCATTCAGAAGAATCAAATCGGCGTTTTCTATAAATGGAGAAAATTTCAGATCCCAAGTTTTACTGGCTTCGTGCACACAAAAGAAAACATCGTTAAATTCTTCCTATGCTCTTAAAAGCGTGATTGATACCCCTTGAAGATCATCGTAGAGTTCATCTATTGGAATTCCTGATGCGTCTCCTAGTCAGCTTTTCTACCACGTGTGAGATGGGCAGAGTGGACAGAATTCTCTTGGAGTGGGGGGGGGATAGAGAGGAATAACGATATAACCGCAGGTAAATTTAAGGTCAATGGAACAATTTTTCACAGCTCTAGATTGGGAAACCAACCTTCAAGACCCTTCAAGAATTCTTCCCAAAAGCTGTTTAATTTAAAGATTAATGCCTACGTTTTCAATGAACTAAATATAAAGGTGATTCTTTAAATCTGAATCTTATTAGGAAGGAAAAGATGTTTTCCACAAATATGTAAAATTTTCGTTATTTCGTAAATAACAATGACATAACCTATGTTGAGCATTTTAAAACCATATTGAATACTGAAACTATGGTGAATAACTACGTTAAAATAGGTTGCAAAGAATCCACAAAAGTCGTCATCTTTGACGTTTATATTTTTAAATTAAAGGATAACGTGGGACGTAATAAGAGGATTAGTAAGAGGTATTTTACCAAGGTATTCTGGAATTTGAAATTTGAAAACAGCTTTTAAATAGTCTACAATGAGAACTCAGAGATACTATATTTTGTAGCTTATTTAAGGTGATTTACAGTAATTTTATTAAAAAATAGTCAACTCACTACAAGTACTTTTGTGATCACATTTGTGTGACCAGTATAATTACATGTCACATATTTGAAAATGAAATTGGTAAATTTCAAAATATATATGTCTAGTTTCGGAAAGTGAAACTTGGAGAATAAGTCATGTTCTATCCTTTTTGACGCAAAGAATTAAGAGAATAACACTATCCATTCAAGAACAAAATAGTATTACAAAAGAGTTTTGTAACAATTTTGCATTTTTTTAACAGCACATGAGAGTAAAGAGAATGTTTTAATAAAAAAATGAATAATAATAATTAATTAATTTTTTAATAAAATAGAAGACTGAAATAGTTGCATAAATATTTAAAAAAAAAAAAATTTGAGAATGATTTCAAAGGAAAAGTAAAAGTAAAATTACTAATAAAAATGAAAGTGAAATTATTGCCCAAGAACGGACTTCAAATTCATAGGGAATAATTCCTCCTTTCCATGGTCCTCCATTTATACCTTGTTTTAACACACTAGATAAGGTGTCTGTCTGCATATTAACGTTTAATGAAAAAATTTAGTCTGCGAGTGTGTTTAGCAGACTGACTAACATTACCTATTTATTATATATATATATATATATATATATATATATATATATATATATATATATATATATATATATATATATATATATATATATATATATATATATATATATATATATATATATATATATTGAATAGACATGGAACTTCCTGACTAGAAATTTTGCATAACTAAGAATATATAGTATATACAATCCTATACAAATAAATGTGCCTAGTCTCAGGTTATTACGTGCGGACATCGAATTCGCTTTCATTAGATATGATTACTAAAGTCATAGTATGAAATATATGTTAAACATAAAATTTCATTCGGTGAATGATAAGATTTTATAGTATATTGTTTTGCACCGAGCGAAAATTACAGATGCATGAAAATAGTTTATAGAGTTGATGTTAAGAACAATGACAAGTAGTCCTGACATGCTATTTGCCGTACTAAAGAGATGATGATTGTGACGTACGGAGAATTAAAGGGTGGGTAAATTAATTCCAGAAAATACTTAAAGCGAAAAGACACACACACACACAAAAAAAAAAAAAAAGTTCAACATATCATCGAGACGTCAGACTGCAAAAAAAAAAAAAAAAAAAAAAAATGCTAGGTTTATGCCATAAAGAGACAGCAGAAAATATTGGGCCTCAATCCTCAACTAATATCAAGTGATAACGATAAGGTTGAAATTCAAACTTTACTGCTCACCCTACATACACCCTGGATTTGGCATTACCGTGCAAGTTAGTTTGTTTCCGAAATTGAAAGAGGTATGTTGTCCGAAATTTTACCAGAAAATTTTTTTCATGGACTGTTTAAAAAAAATGAGTTACTTGTTTACAAAATAGAAATCAGTAAATGAAGATAATGTTGAAATATGTGCGTGTAATTCAAAAAGTAATAAATTTCCTTCATTTTCACATCAGTTTCATTATCATATTTGGGTCTAAAACATACTTCATAGGTTTGGAGTAGTTATTTTCATATATATATATATATATATATATATATATATATATATATATATATATATATATATATATATATATATATATATATATATATATATATATATATATATATATATATATATATATATGGCCAGCCTTCACTTCTACATACTTAAATATTGGAAAAACTACTGAACCTACGTTAAAAAGGATTATATTTTTGGAATCCTTGTCGAATTTTAGGTAAGAAAAATTGGGAAATAAAAAAATAAATTCTTATAATACTCTTATTAAATAAGTAAATTTTACTTTTGTATAGCGCTGATAATCGTACGCCTGGCAAAGTCATTTTTTAAATTTTTTTCGAAATTAGAAAAAAAGGGGAAATACCCCAAATCGTCTACAGAAAATGTAGCTGACACTATCATCACTCACGGGTCGGGGGTTACAAATGCTCGGTTTAACACCAAATTTAAGTTTGTTACGTCAAAACAAACACCAAATTTAAGTTTGTTACGTCATCAATTGTCGTACAAAACTTTTTTTTTTTTTTTAATTTATTTTCAAACATTTTATACTTTTCTCACCCAAAATTCGACAAGGATTCCAAAAATGTTTTCCTTTTTTAGGTAGGTTCAGTAGTTTTTGAAATATGTAAGTATGTAGAAGTGAAGGCTTACCTATATATATATATATATATATATATATTATATATATTATATATATATATATATATATATATATATATATATATATATATATATATATATATATATATATATATATATATATATATGGTAATAACTTCATATAGCACGAACCTCTCCTATTTTCACTATATTGAAAATATGAACTCAAAATATGTTTACATGCATTCTACACATACTTTTCTTTCTCGGTCGAGTAATATAAATACATAATAAAAAGAAAAACCCCCCAAAAAAATCATAAACAAAAATAGTATTTATGCTGCAAAAACGAAGGGAACTGTCCGGTAAAACTGTCTTCTTAAATAGATCTGGCAACTTTTCGCCTCCGTATGTAAAAAAAAGAAAACGAATCCGTTTTCTATGTTTCTATATAATGAAAGAGAAAATGGGAAACTAAAGTATATATATATATATATATATATATATATATATATATATATATATATATATATATATATATATATATATATATATATATATATATATATATATATATATATATATATATATATATATATATATATATATATAACATACCTTAAAGTAAAATATGGAATTCTTGACTTTTTTTAATGTAAAGGCTTATATAATTGGCTTATGGCTATCCACAGATGATGCAAACGCTCTTTGAATATGGAGAATTTTCTTTTGAACAGGAACTCCGCGAGATGACTGTGCAAATGGTGCCTTTTATTTCCGTATCTAGGTATACCTGATCTTACTTCTCGCCACAATCTTTCTATCATTTGAGTGTTTGCTCCTGTTATAGGGTCAACAAAATTATATGAATGATTTACTGTTAAATGTTGGAAGCCTTCTGATTCCAGGCAATCGTACGACTTCCAACAATCACTTATTACCGTAGTTCCTGGTAAAATAAAATCTTTTATTATCGGTAAAAAGTTTCTTTTCCCCTGTTTTCAACAGGTGAAATGAATGTTTTTTTACTCTCCCGTTCTATTCCTCCAAAAATCCAATTACCCTCAATTATTCGACCTTTATTGTTTTTCCTTTTACCAATTTTCGCCTCATCAATCTCGACAATTTTTCCAGCACCACCTAGAGGTTCGGAATGACTTGAAATGAAATAAAAGCAAACCTCTCTAAGATAGTTACTCCAATCAACAATAGTGGTAGTAGAAATATCGAGTTCTTGTTGCAAAAAATTTTGACGAGGATGTGGTAACAAGGTCCAGTGTGCAACAAATTTACAAATTTTAATTCTATTTAATACGATGGTTTTCGAAAAATGTTCCTACAAACTGTGAACATTGGTAACCGCATTTAATTTTTTTTTTTTTCGTTTTGTTTTTAATTTCTATGTGTTTTGGTACATTCAAAATTTGATTTGTTAGTATCAAACCACATCGACGAGTTACACCTAATACATTTTTTTGTTTTATACAAAACTTGGTGTTTATAAAAGAGTTAACAAAAAAAAAAGCATAAAGGTGAAGATTAATAAGAAAAACTTACTTACGTTTCTAAATTGAACTTATTAATTCCCTCATAGGAGACACTAAGACTAATGAGAAGAAATAGGAGAGCCGAGTCAATTTAGCACCTGGAAAGTACGATAAAGGCGAGTTTTCAAAATATAATAAAAACAGACTAACTAAGGATGGCTGACGTAAGAAGATATCTAAGACTAATGAGAAGAAATAGGAGAGCCGAGTCAATTTAACACCTGGAAAGTACGATAAAGGCGAGTTTTCAAAATATAATAAAAACAGACTAGCTAAGAATAGCTGACGTAAGAAGATATTTTTTGAAAATAGATTTCAAAAAATTACCAACTACGTTATCAATTTCAAAAAAAAACTTAATTTAAAAGATTTAAGTTTTTAGTATATTTTATAAAGAGGAATTTCACAAGCCGATTGAGTTTATTCCAATTTATCACATGTTGTTGAGTGATATGAAGGATATGGCGTTGCTATGGTTATATTTCCTGGTGTCAGTCTTATGTTTTTCAAGAGGCTATTCAAAGTTTTTATGGTTTCACCGAAGTAGGCCTCCTGATAAGTGTTGCTGGGCACCTTGTAAACTTCCCCCGATTTTTCAATTTGAGAGGCGGAAGAATAAGCCAACTTGTCGGGAAAGGTAAAAACAAGATGAATATTATATAAAGAATTCAAAGAAAACTTCAAAGAGGCAAGGGATCCCCTTCCTAATCTATTGACCTTTCTTCTGCACTATGCACATGTATATGCGCATTCGCATGTGTGAATAGCTTATCTCAATTCAAATATATTGTGCTTTCCTTTTTTCTAGCCTATGACCAACTAACTTAATATTCACATACACCGACTACATTTATTTCATATTTACCATTTGCAATTTTTAACCTGTGTGTATAACTTTACCAGTTAGGAACATCATTAATCTTAAATTTTTATTTATTTTGTCGGTAAAGGTGGAGATTGTTTCTGAGTTTCGATTGTTAAAAAATATCGAAAATCGAAAATATCGGAGAAGCCTATCGTAAACAAGAGAGTTGCCACAGGTACTATTACTAATTAATACACACAATTATTATTACTTACTTTTCTAGCAGAACCTAATTCGACTTATCATAACCTGAACTACCGAAGTTGCCGTAAAAAGAGGCCTAACCTACACAAGAATTTGCCGTAAAAGAGACCTAACGTACACAAGAACGTTTGCACGACATAGTAGCCTAGGGCTAATTATAGGTATAAAAATATCGATTAAAATAAAATATCGACAAAAAATATCGATATAAAAAATATCGAAACTCAGAAACAATCTCCACCTAAGCCTATTTTGTCATACATATTGTGACTCATTATTAATTTCCTTGTAATTTTGTTACAAAAAATATTGAAAATGGATTTTATATTCCGAAACGTCTAACTATTTATCAAGCTGATTATTAGTTTATAATTTTTATGCATTATGTTGCTTCTAACGTTGTTATCATTATGCTTCATATATATATATATATATATATATATATATATATATATATATATATATATATATATATATATATATATATATATATATATATATATATATATATATATATATATATAATATATATATATATATATATATATATATATATATATATATAATATATATATATATATATATATATATATATATATATATATATATATATATATATATATATATATATATATATATATATATATATATATATATATATATATATATATATATATGGTAAAGGTGGAGATTGTTTCTGAGTTTCGATTGTTAAAAAATATCGAAAATCGAAAATATCGGAGAAGCCTATCGTAAACAAGAGAGTTGTCAGAGGTACGAGGTACTATTACTAGACATAGACACAATTATTATTACTTACTTTTCTAGCAGAACCTAATTCGACTTATCATAACCTGAACTACCGAAATTGCCGTAAAAAGAAGCCTAACCTACACAAGAATTTGCCGTAAAAGAGACCTAACGTACACAAGAACGTTTGCACGACATAGTAGCCTAGGGCTATCTATAGGTATTAAAATATCGATTATAATAAAATATCGATATAGGTATTAAAAATATCAGAAATAATATATATATATATATATATATATATATATATATATATATATATATATATATATATATATATATATATATATATATATATATATATATATATATATATATATATAGGCTTAGGTGGAGATTGTTTCTGAGTTTCGATATTTTTTATATCGATATTTTACTTTAATCGATACTTTCTGCCTGTTTCATAGCTCAGTTTCCTTTCTTTCACTGTCATTGTAGTGCGTTCTTGTTATTGCCTCTATATATTCTCTTTTTACGGCATCTTCGGTAGTTCAGGTTATGATAAGTCGAATTAGGTTCTGCTAGAAAAGTAAGTAATATATTCTCTTTTTATGGCAACTTCGGTAGTTCAGGTTATGATAAGTCGAATTAGGTTCTGCTAGAAAAGTAAGTAATAATAATTGTGTGTATGTCTAGTAATAGTACCTCTGGCAACTCTCTTGTTTACGATAGGCTTTTCCGATATTTTCGATTTTCGATATTTTTTAACAATCGAAACTCAGAAACAATCCACCTTTACCTATATATATATTAGTGATGGCATCCGCATCCGCATGCGCGGATGCGGAACATCCGCACAAAAATCAACATCCGCATCCGCATCCGCATCCGCATTAGTAGTATACATACCAATATTGACGGGTGCCAGATTACGACGAAAAGTAGCTAAATCTGGCAACCTGTACAATCTCACTTGAGATTTACTGAGGGTCTATACTCGAAGGAAATCTGATCTTCCTTGATGTTGAGGGAGGGTCGGAGCCCTCCTGGTCCTTCCTGGAGGGGAGCGGAGCCCCCTCTTCTCTTTCCTGGATGGATGGAAGACGGAGCTTTTGTGTTTTGGAAGGGGGAACGGAGCCCCCTCTGTTCTTTCCTGGATGGATGGAAGTCGGAGCTTCCTTGGTGTTGAAGGGGGAACGGAGCCCCCCCCCTCTGGTCCTGTCTGATTGGAAGGAAGACGGAGCTTCCTTGTTTTGAAGGGGGGACGGAGTCTCCCTTGGTTCTTTCCTGGATGGATTAGGAAAACCGGAGGTTTCCTTTGGTTTTCTAAGAGGTCGGAGACCTCTCTTGTTCTTTCTTTTGTGGGTTTTTCGTGACGTGTACGTACGAGACATTGCATCCCCTCCCTATTTTGAATGCCGGGAAGCACAATAAATGTTAAGACAATAGTATCAAGATTTAACCCAAACTATTGTTTATTGCTAATTTATCTTATATATCTTTGTTGATATTTTTTTCAAATGCATATCATATTAAAGTTGTCAGACAACGATTTAAAATTTAACCTTATATTTCAAGTATATACTGATTCTAACATATTCCAGTTAAAATGTTATAGTTGCTATTTTAAACCTGATGATTATTTATAAGGATGTAGCCGCATTACCTTAACTTATGTTCAAACAATTTGATAGAATAAAAAGTTGTCTTTTCGTACTTTTTTTTTTTGCTGATATTATTTATTGTTTCATACTTCCATAACATTATTTTAATTTAATAATAAAGTAATGTAATAATATAATAACGTATGTTTTTTTTTAATTTCTTAAAAATATTTTTCATTCCATTTTTTATTTTTTTTTAAAAAAAAAAAAAAAAAAATTTTTTTTTTTTTTTTTTTTTTTTTTTTTTATTTTCATTTAATTTTTTTTTTTTTTTTTTTTTTTTTTTTTTTTTTTTTCAATTTTCTTAATTTTTAGTTTTCAATTTTTAATTTTTCTATTTTCAATAATATTTTAAGAACTTAATGTTTGTGTCTTTACGTTGTGAAATACTGAAGCATGTAAAACATAAGAACTCATCCAACACACACACACACACACATATATATATATATATATATATATATATATATATATATATATATATATATATATATATATATATATATATATATATATATATATATATATACAGTACATACAAACAAACAAACGAGCACGCATGTACACACACACATAACATATACATAAATGAAGACAATAATAAAAGGGTAATAAAACAATGTTTTTAATTTCAATTTTATTTTACTTAAAATAAAACATAAACATACGTAATTATATATATATATATATTATATATATATATATATATATATATATATATATATATATATATATATATATATATATATATATATATATATATATATATATATTATTTAATATATATGACCCTTAAAACCATAAGGGACTGTTCGACAGGAGTTGTTTACTGAAATTCTTTTGTTGGCGGTAAATTTCATTACTTTTGTCCCTGTCACAAGACTGACTCCACCTAATTTTCCTGGCCGGAAAACTTTATGAGGTACATTGTAGACTGTTCTTTCTCGGCCACTTCTGTTTAAATTAGTACAAGGAATTGAAGATTCATTTGTTCCTGAATGATTCTTACGAGGTAATTCAATATCGTCGTCGTCAACATAGTCTATTTGTATTTTATTTATAGCCTTTACAGTGACATCAGAGTCTTTGATATCATCATATAATGATTCGTAATGACTGGTATCTTTCTCCGAGCACTTTTCAAGAGCTAACTCCAGTAATTTTTCATAATTAATGATTTCTCTTGTCTCTTCATTGATGGTAAGACCTTTTGCCTTAACAATATGTTTAAGGTTACCATCTTTCGTTCGTATTTTAACAGCATATGATTTTGGGCCTGTGCATACAAAAGATTCTCCATATGACCCATTCCCGTAATCTGATATCTCGTCTGTCAGTTCACCTAAGAAGTTTCCTGTTTCGGGAACTTCATCATTTTCGCCTGCAACAAAAATACACGAATCTGTATCGCAATACAATGCCCTATGTTTGACTTTATTTAAGAGCTCGTATAATTTAATGCGGGCGTAAGCAGTGGTGAACGACGCTATAGGAATGTTTGTAGCCGTTGACGAACGTTCAGACAAATTGTTTTTCGATGTAGTTACAACATATTTTGGACCAATAGGTATCACTTGGAGAACGTCATTGTCGCATTGATTGATTAATTCCCACACTTCCTTATCGCTAGTGCATATTTTATCCTCATGAACAGGGGTATTTTGAGCGAATTTACCCCATAATGAATTGAGGCACAGTTTCGCTATGAAACGCATGCCTGGGTTCTTCTTGATATTGTTTACGTCAAGTTCGACACCTTCTTTTTCTTTGAAAAGACGTACGAATTCTTTTAATTTTTTCTCAAAGTCAGGATCTTCTTCATGAATACCGTTAGGAAGTCCTGAAGCCTCCGTCTTAATTTTCAGGAAATAATTGACGTAATCTTCAAAGAGGTACTCCATTTCTTTAAACGACCAAACTTCGAAAATCTTAAGAAGTTTATAACCCATATTAAGAGCTAGTTGTATTTCGGGTGTAGCGAATACACCTTCAATAGATCTTTCATTTTCATTATGAATGCATTTCTGGCAGTTTTCTTTTGCACATGTAAAGCAAAGAGGAAATATTAATTTTTTCTCAATTCCTGACAGGTAGAACGGGGATGTCTAAATCCTGAGGTGGAAGAATCTTAATAAATGAAACACCGAAATATTCATTGTTGAGACCGTTCTTGAATGTCTCAATGTCGGGTACTTTGTCCCCTACAAGTTTCTCAGGGGGCCCGCAGGGATACTTCATTCGTTTCTGAACGAATGGGTAGAGCGACGTATAGTCCTGATACATTATCTTTTTGCCTTCAGTCGGTGGATAGTAATAAACAAATGGTTCAGTTCGACCACCGAATAAAGATTCATCTATTACAAGTCTATTATTAACTGTATCGTTGCTGATACGGTTAGCATATGCACCAATAGTTATGTCTTTATCGATACGGTCAGGATCCTGAATGGTTAAAGTTTTCTGAATCTTCCATTCGCACTCCCATATTCTTACAACATTGAAACCAGCTTCTTTATATAATTGCTCTTTTTTCATTGTGATATTATATCTATCTTCAGCTGAAATTTTATGAAGCGTACCTTTACCGTTATCACAACCTCTGTGACCATGCCATGCACATCCATGATACAAAAAGGCTGTTTTCACACCATTGACATAACCGAAGCCATCAGGATATAACCAACTATTTTTAATTTTAAAACCTTTCTCTCCACCATTACGAGCATGCCTTATATTTATGTTATTGAGTTTTTCCTGATATATTAACCATTTAATAGCTTCATAAGTAAAAGGTTTAGAGTTCTCTCTACTTAGAATGGTGATTTTCTTTTCAGGCATAAATATATTCTTGTAGATGGTGAAGCATAGAGACGCAATTGTTGAGCAGTCAGCTAAACAATCTATATCGAAAGCTTTAATAAAATTTGCTCTAAATTTTTCAAAACTTTGTCTTAATACATTTACGTCTGTGATACAGTACTTCTTGCATTCTTCAAAAATATTATATTCTTTGTCTTGAAAGCTTGTGTAATATTCTTCAAATTCTTGTTTTTCATCAGCAGACATTTTTTTAGTTTCAAAGAAATCTTTATGAGGAATCGGGCCCTTATAATTCATTTGATCTTCATTTAAAAATTTATAGGGGAAGAATCCTTTAGAAACACCTTGATCAGTGATACCCATACATTTAGGCATGTTCTTCAGAGCACAAGGGGTGAACAATAACGTATCTCTGTAAACGATATTACCATTAGAACCCATAGAAATGATCTTGTTCCCTCTCTTTATTGGATCACTACTGATAGCATTTGTATTAGGGTGAGTTAATAGAGAGGCATAGACATACTGGTGATCAAATTTTCCTCCATTATGAGCAGTCACAACTACTTTTGATTTAGATCTATTCTTGGAAAAGTTCATTAAAAAATCTATAAACTTATCGGTAGGTCCTTTACCATTTTCTAGATCAAATACTCTTGTTCTAGGACCGCAATGATTACATACATTTTCTCCTTCCTTATCCGTGCACAAATTACATATCATCTGACATACCTAATAAGTAAGGAATCATTTCAATTATTTTTCGGCCTTTATTGATTTACACCTTTATCTTGCTGGAATGTCTCTATATCGTAATAGCATGTGAATGTGTCTGGAATATTATCTTTTTTCTTATTCTTTTTCTTTTCCTTTTTCCTCATATAACAAACATGATACTCATCTTCTTTGGGCTCATACGAAGTACTACATGTTTTGCAATAAGCTTTTGTACAATCATGTTGGAAGACTGAAGACTGACGGTTCATCTTTATTTGTGTTAGACATAGTTGGCAATTTTTAATTTTCTTACATGTTTTGTTAGCAGTGTGATTGTCAAAACAGGCTT
Organism: Armadillidium nasatum; assembly: GCA_009176605.1. Classification (NCBI taxonomy): domain Eukaryota; kingdom Metazoa; phylum Arthropoda; class Malacostraca; order Isopoda; family Armadillidiidae; genus Armadillidium; species Armadillidium nasatum. The sequence goes on along the minus strand of SEYY01011569.1, from coordinate 3,470 downwards.
TGTTATAAAATTCACGGTTACAGTACCCACATTCAATGAAATGTCCATTATGCCCTGCAGATCCTCGGACATTTATCATTTAGGCATTGCCTACACCCATAATGATCACAGTCCAATTTATGCGAAATGTTATTGCTATTGAAAGTGTAACAGAAAGTGCAAAAAATTCCGTGCCTGTACGCATCTTGTTTTTTAGTATTTTCAAAACATAACTTTAATTTATTTTCGGCTATAGCAAAATAATGGTCTTTCCCATCATACCCTATAATATATAAGAGGATCATTTCGATCTTTATTCGACGGATTATACAGAATCTTCACGTTTTTTCCTTCCGGAGCAAATACGATGATCCTACATTTTTCAACCTTCTCAATTTTCTCGAAATCAGTAGCAATGAAAGGGTCTGTATATTCCATGCCGCAGGACTTTGCTAAGTTTCTTCTGCCGCTTTCTCTAATAGTACCAGAAGCTAATATCCTTTAGCTAATTTGCCTTCACGTACTGTTTTTCTATACAGTACAACTGCTCTGAAAGCACACCCTACAGGCCCCTCCTTAAGATGACCTTTAGGAATTTTACCCTATTCTCAAAAGAAATGTTCGTTGGTATTAATATATGAGTGTTTTTACCAATGTTTGGAGTATCTGTTTCACCATTCCCTTTAGCCATACGGAATACAGTAGCAACAACTTTAAATTTAGAGAAAGTGGCTTTATCTCCAGATTGGAAAGATCCTTCCAATCGTCGCATCATTTCCGCTACAGTATTGTCCGCAGCTACATCCGTCCAAGCGATATTGACATAATACTGATGACTACGAGGTGCTCCATCGTTAAAAGTGAAGTTGATACCAACCCTCATAGTAGCGGAGTCGTAGTCTAAATCTCTCAGAATTTCATCAACCACTTCAGTGACTACCATTTTAAATGATTCTTCAAGACCTCTTTCACCATTAAAGAAATTTACATC
>SEYY01011568.1:87500-89747 GCA_009176605.1 Armadillidium nasatum | reverse complement strand
AATTATCACCATCATGACGATTTGAAGATTAAAATAATTTCCCCATAAATGACATCAAAGTGCGATTTTTAAAAATAATTCTCAATATTTTTATTCTTAGTATTTTAATCTGTACACCTTCACCCTTAGGGGATATATTACAAGGATGCAATATTTTACCTTCAATAATAGATATATATATTATTAATATATATATATTATATATATTTATATATTATATATAAATATATATATATATTATATATAATATATTTTTTTTTTTTTTTTTTTTTTTTTTTTTTTTTTTTTTTTTTTTTTTTTTTTTTTTTTTTTTTTTTTTTTTGCCGATACCGATACCGATACCCTAGAGTTCGATACCGATACCGATACAGATGCTTTACTCTTATCAAAAATTTTTGCCGACACCTATACCGATACTGAAAAGGTCGAGACCGATAGCTATGTATCGGAAGAAGTATGCCGATACTTGGCCTGATACGGATACTTCACTCCATCCCTAATATATATAGAAATATATATTATATAAATAGTATATATATATATATATAGAATATATATATAATAATATATATATATATATATATATATTATTATATAATATATATAGTATATATATATATATAAAGTAAATTTGATAATAATAAGTGTCAACAGTGTTATTCCATTCGATTGCTGTCAATGGTTTAGCCATTGCGAGCATTTACGAGATTTTTAAAAGATTAAGATTATTTTTTAGGTTTTAAAGGCTTTCCATTACTTTAAACAAGGATGAGGTTGCTGAATATCTTGTCTCTATACCGATAAATAAAAATAAAGGAACTCTGCGAAGGCTAAATGTAGTTTCTCTTAATCATATAATTGCATGTTTACTTTCACTTTGCATTACTAAACATGAAAATTGAAGTAAACTGTTGATAATAGGGATAGAGCGATAGAAAAATTTTAAATACCAATAATTTTAAATCACCTGATACCGAGTACAGATACGATACCTCTAGAATTTATCAATGCTGATACCAATTGTTTTACTGAACTCATGAATGTTGAAACAAGATTGAAAATACTCAGGAACATAAAATTTAGGTTTTCTGTAATAACTGTGGTTATTTTGAAGTCACATTGCTAAAGAAAACTATTGATGGGCGATATTGAGTTCGTGACACCAAGACTTTGCAATAAACTTGCCCTAGTGCCCATTCTAATTTCTACATTAATTTCTGCAAAACTTCCGGTCTTCAATCCAATTTCCACTTTAAAGAACACCACATCCTTTCCTCTAGACCTCACCTCTTATTCTTGATCGAAACTCAGGTGTTTAGGCGTTCTGATAGCAAGACATTTTCTGTTTCCTCTTACTTTCTCTAACCTGAATTTTAAGTCAAAGAAGGTTGTTGTGCATATTTGCGAAACGATTTTCCACCTTGTGGCTTAAGCTCTCTTACCAATCTACGACTAAATTAATTTGTTCTGTTTATTTATAACCTACTTTAATTCTGATTATCTAAACATCTTTTCCCAACTTCTTTGACTGAACACTTCAAGGCGTGCAATCGAGACATTCGGAATTGCTTAATCAGTTACTCGTATTTCCAACTCTAATGGAATAATATATTCAGGCTTCGTCCACTAGAATATAAATATATAGAAATATATATTATATATATTATAATATATATAAAATAAATATAATATATATTAAAAAAAATTTTTTTTTTTTTTTAAAAAAAAAAAAAAAAAAAAAAAAATAATAATAATAATAATAATAATAATAAAAATATAAAATTAATAATAAAAATGAAACGTGACATAGACTCAACAAGAGCAGCTATCTTTACAAAGTTAAATTTTTTCATCAAGATTGGTATCGGTAGCGTTGTATCGGTCCTTTACCGATACCGGTATTTTTTTTTTCTACCGATACTAGCCGATAACGTGAAGCCATCCCCTATAATATATATATATATATTATATATTATAATAAATAAAATATTAATATAAATTATATCAGTATATATATATTTAATATATATAGCAGATTAATATGGCAATTGGTATAGGTGTGGCGTTTTATCCTTATGAAATTATCTACTGCAGGATTTTGTGACTAAATTAGCCCATATTAATCCCATTTCAACGATAATGACGAATAATGACATCCACGTAAAACAAAATTGAGAAATACCTACACATTTTTTTTATCTACCAACTATATTAAGGTAAGAAATTACATTAATCAATCATAATATA
>SEYY01011568.1:70000-77500 GCA_009176605.1 Armadillidium nasatum | reverse complement strand
GTAGGTAAACCGTATAACAAGAAAAAATATTTCAAGTTTATCAATTCTTGGAAATGTTGAATGTACGTTAAAGATTTGTCAATTTAATATATTTTATAGGATTCTAAGAATGTTTCTAGTAGGTTGAGGTCGCAAGCAAGCTAGGTTGGTTTAGCCTGTATAACTTTTTTGTCAGCTAAAGTCCCATCTTTTAAAATTTTCCGGCTTCACATCTTACTCCATTATTTTAAAATCATCCTGCTCTGATTTCAGTTCCCGGTTTAAACTCGTTCATTTTATAGTTTAGAAAAAAAAATTTTATTTTTATTCTCCGCCAGGACTAGGACTCCTAGCTTAGTTACAACAAGTAAATATTCATTAAACTATTTTCGTTCTTTTAGTGGGTTTTAAAATAAGAAAAATGTATTCTAATGTCTTAAAGTTGAGATGTTGGAACCTAATATTACATTAATAAATACTTGGAGTGGGAGATCTGAGAGGCTTATTTATAACCAAGGATGAAATATAAAAATGCAAATCTTTTAGCATAAAACCAAAATAAAAAGGGAAGTCTTATTGTATCATTCCATTTGCGGACTGTCATGAGATGCGCGTGGGTGAATCAAATGATTTCAACATTTTGTTTCAAAATTGGTTTTTAAAAATGCTTTGCATCAACTTAAGCAAGCTCATGAGTGTGCAATTAAAAAGAAAAATTGTATTTTAGGAAGAATTAAAGAGAAAATTAATTAAAGCTTTTATTAAAAAAATATGTTAGACATTTAATAACAAAATTATTAACATAAGCGATGCTCCTAATAGATTTTTCACATTAATTCCATGTTTCAAAAATATCTCCATCATAATAATGTAAATTCATGTATATAAAAAACAGTGATGCATTTGTGATTACGATCATCATACTACTTTTGGCATTAACACAATTAAACATTACGTAATTCAAATTTAGCTTTAGTCTTTTATGACGACGAGAAGTGGATATACATTTCATTACTTTTTTATGTATGCGTGTATGTATGTATGTATGTATGTATGTATGTATGTATGTAAGTATGTATGTATGTATGTATGTGTGTGTGTGTGTGTGTGTGTGTGTGTGTGTGTGTGTGTGTGTGCGCGAAAAAATAATACCATTAAAATAATTATATAATAATATATATATATATATATATAATATATATATATATATATATATATATATATATATATATAATATATATAATAAAAAAAAAAAAAAAAAAAAAAAAAAAAAAAAAAAAAAAAAAAAAAAAAAAAAAAAAAAAAAAAAAAAAAAAAAAATTTTTTAAAAAAAAAAAAAAAACATAACATTCAAGAACGACGATCCAAATATCTCCTCCTCCTGTTCCTTACGATGGATCCATTTCTAACCCTTTATTAAGCACTACAACCAGTAATAATAATAATAATAATAATAATAATAATAATAATAATATAATAATAATAATAATAACAACAAGGAATGAGTGCCACACTTGCATTAGTGATGAATAATCACAATTGCAAAACAAAATCATTAAAATCTACATATGAAGACACACACATTATATATATATATATATATATATATATATATATATATATATACTATATATATTATATATATATATATATATATATATATATATATATATATATATATATATATATATATATATAGTATATATATATATATATATATATATATATATATATATATATATATATATATATATATATATATATATATATATATATATATATATATATATATATATATATATATATATATATATATATATATATATATATATATATATAATATATATATATTATATATATATATAAAAAAAAAAAAAAAAAAAAAAAAAAAAAATATATATATATATAATATTTCTGAAATACTACTAAAGAGTTGGCAATTTTCAGTACATATTAGGAATAAAGAAAACATTCCTATCTCAAAATTTACTTCAAAAACTTTAAATTACTGATAATAATAATTAATTATAAATTAGTTAATTACTATGAAAGATTAAATATCAGGTAAGAATAAAATAATTGGAGAAGGAATTTACCTGTAATGCAATTTCCGCAATAAAAATAATTGGGGGAATTTTACTTATATCGTGATATTAAGATCCGCTCTATATTAGCGAATATATATACATAATATATATATATATATATATATATATATATATTATATATATATATATATATATATATATATATATATATATATATATATATATATATATATATATATATAAATGAAAATTTAAATTAAATAAATTAAAAAAAAAAAAAAAAAAAAAAAAAAAATTTTTCCTTCAAAAATTAAAAGTTAATTTTTAGTAATTTCTGTAAATCAAAATAAAAAAAGGCGGAGTTTCACACAAAAATGAAACTAATGTACGGCTCTTTTGTAAAGCTAGATAATTAATGTTATAACTACTACAAACAACATAAAAATAAAAATAAAAGTACGAATAAAATTAAAAATAAAAATAAAAATAAAAAAATAATAATAATTAGTAGTAATAGCAATAATATTACCCTTAACAAAAATAATTAAAAATATAAGTTTCAATAACCAATAAAAGTTCTTTGCATAAACGTTAAATTGTGAGAAAAAAAATGTGCGAAAACTTCGAACACGTGTTTAAACTTAATCATTATAATGATAATAAAGATACAAGTGATTTATGCAATCAAATTACCCAGTCATTAAAAATTAAAGCTTTATCTCTAATACGATAATAGTTCATAAATATACTCATAACGAAATTTAGAGTAAATTTATAATGGCTTACGAGTGTCCTACACGCACGGACGCGCATATATATATATATAATATATATATATATATATATATATATATATATATATATATATATATATATATATATATATATATATATATATATATATATATATATATATATATATATATATATGAGTTATGTCAATATTATTGTTCGGCTGCTTTTTCTTTTCCTTTATTACAAATTTATTAATATATTCTTTAGATATGTAAAATTCTTCATGTTCCTTAAATAATTTTGACAAATGTTCAATATTTCCTTTGTCAAATGTAAAATAATTAAAAGGAAAATAATTTTAATAATATCACAGAGAATCAAAATTTCGTCTAATTTGAAGAAATTTCAGCAGTGAGAGTCACTTTTGTGACGAACATTTTCTTCCAAAGTTTCTTCAATGGACGAAATTTTCTACTTCAAATTTTGAAATACTTTAATAATAGTTTTTTTTCAGTTCACGGAACTGAAAAAAAAAAACTATTCTTGTTTGCCGAAGAACCAAACAATCGTCGAATTATGAAAATAAAATCATCAATTATTTTAAACTTTTTAAAATATATCAAAATTTAAAGTAGAAAATTTAGTCCATTGAAGAAAATTTGGAAAAAAATGTTCGTTACAGAAGTGACTCTCACTGCTTAAATTTCTTCACTGGAAGAAATTTTGATTCTCTGTCTAGATTAAATAATTTAAGATAGTGTACGAATTATCATTGTTGGTAATTTTATCAAGAATCTTTGTTGAAGACACTCTACTCAACATTATACACTCAATTGTCGACTCATACTTTCAAATTTAGACTCTAAGTTTCCTTGATAACAAAACCCATGAAAAGATTAATAAAGACGTTGTGATATTGTTAATTCTACGTGAACCCATCGAATAAAAATCACTTAAGAAAATCAGAAGAGAAAATAAACTGAATTCCAATCTAATGATAATTTATTTATTTAAAATTTAAAAAGAAAATTAAAAGTGAAAATAAACTGAATTATAATCTAATAACAATATTTATGTATTTATAATTTAATAAGTTATTCATGATACATCTTCTTGAATCATGATAATATTTCATGATGCTGACGTTAGCCATAGTCACCAATGTCATCATGGTTACCATGTTTTTACTTTCTCTTTCAAAGAAAAGAAATTAGCTAGCTTCTGACATAACGTAGAATATGATTAACAACAATAACAATGACTATTAAAATAAAGAGAATACAATAGAATAATCATTATCAAGAACGTTGACAGTGGCATGTTTTTTGTAAAGCAGAATGAATATTTCATGAAGGATATTATTGGGACATTATCATAAAGAGTTTACAATTACCGTAGTTTTTAATTGCAAATGTATAATAATAATAATAATAATAATAATAATAATAATAATAATAATAATAATAATAATAATAATAATAAAGTATTCGTATAGAGCAGCAATAGAGGCGGTTTTTGTAGTATCATAGTAGTAGTTCAAATATGTTCATTAGCAACTCGAGTAAGGAAAAAAAACAAAATAATTATGATGAAGCGTGTGTTTAGCTTGTGAAAATATTAACTCATGTAATTTAAAATGTCAAAAACCATTCATTCTGTATCATTTTTATTTTTCCTTTTGTTAATAAAAAAATTTTTTTTTTTTTTATCACGACATTCAAAACTAATATGATAATTATCATTGTAGCATAGAGCTTCAAGCGTGCATTCTGAATAAACTTTAAAACTCTTTTATCGAGAATTAAGGTAAAAAATGAAAGAAATTTAAAAATTCCTTTAAAAAAATCCCACACACATGCACGCACGCACACAATCACACAAACACACACACACACACACCTGAATCCGGAAAACAAACTAAATCCCACGAGGTTCAAAAGCTCAACAGTCAACATCAGCGTACTTAAAACTATAGGTTTATCATTCTATATGTTTGACTAAGAGGATGCCAAGTCATTTTGAATAATATTTTTGCGTTTGCATCTTGACTACTGCTTCTGTACTACTATAAAAAGACACATCAAACATATAGGAAGAATAGAAATAGAAAAATCAGTATAAGAATATTAGATACAAAGGAATTATAATAGGAAATTTAGTTTAGATACACAAGAATTAAAAAAGAAAGTTTAGATACAGAATAATTAGTATAGACAGTATAGTCACAGAAACAATTTAACTGATAAATGAGATACAAAAAATAAATAAATATAGTATTCTCAACGCCTTAAAGGTTAACAGAAGGTGATACGCAATTGACCTATTGAGTGATGAGTCCTTCCCTTTAATCAAACATCCTTTTGGAACATAGTCAAGGGCAAAGGATGAATAGATGCATTTCAAAAAAAAATAAATAAATAAAAAAAATAAGCAATAATGATTTGCAACAAAAAGTAGTCTTAGTAGTAGTCGTGCTAATAATTATAATAATAAATTATCATTCATATTAGTAATAATAATAAATTATCATTCATAATAGCAATAATAATAATAAATCAATCATTCGAATAATAATAATAATAATAATAATGATAATGATAATGATAATGATAATAATAATAATAATAATAATAATAATAATAATAATAATAATAAATTATCCACAATTTCCAATTTCTATATTTTATTCAGAAAAGTACAATTACAATTTTACAATGTTTCAGTAGGTCCTATACTACAAAATACGATATTAATAATTTTTTACCTGTACATTTCTCTGAAAAGGGACTTTTCTAAAGGGAAAGACATTGGTTTCCATTGAGCCTCAAAGTTTAGTCGATAAATAGTTCTTCAATTTATTATAATAACCATTAATATACAAATATGATGTATATAACAAAAAATAATAATTATGCTAATAATAATACATAGAGTAGTAAAGATTGGAATAATAATAATGATTATAACAAAACTAATACTAACAAGAAATTTCAAGTCATGATAAGAATTTTCAGAAATATTGGTTATCTTTGACCTTTAATCTTTATTCACTTCAAATTCAAATAAACAATTCATCGCACACATAATATGCATTGGTACAAAACTAAAAAGGACTTCTTAGTGGCGAATGATAACAATAGTAATAATGAAAACAAAAATAGTAATAGTAATAGAAATAATAATTTTAATAACGAACAGGATTTTAGTATTTATTCTACAACAAATTTCAGTAATAGTAATATTTATAAGAATAGCGCTAGTAACAATAATAATAATAATAATAATAATAATAATAATAATAATATCTGATAATTTAGTAACAATAATAAAATTTATTATTAATAATAATAATAATAAATACCATCTACAGCACTAATAATAGTATAGTACAATGCTAATATTAGTGCATGATATCATTTGTATTTTAGGAATTTCCACAATAATAATAATAATAATAATAATAATAATAATAATAATAATAATAATAATAATAATAATAATAATAACTGAAAAAATGCTTAAGAAAATTATAAAATAAAAAAAATTAAAAAAAACAAAAAAAATTAAAAAAAAATTATAAATCAAAAAATAAATTAAAAAAAAATATAATACATAAAATAAATTGAAATAAGTATTATGATGAATAATATGAACTTATTTAAACAAAATGTTTGTAATTTACATTTCATAAAATATTCATAATATAATATATATAATATATAATATATATATATATATATATATATATATATATATATATATATATATATATATATATATATATATATATATATATATATATATATATAATATATATATATATATATATATATATATATATTACTTATTTTATATGGCAAAGTTTTGTCTTCAATTAAAGTTTTTCATCGTTCATATTTGCGGTCTTTTTGTCACGCATTATTCATCCTTGAGAAATGTTTTGTCGGTCCGAAAATGCCAGTCTAAAATTATACACACTATATACCCACGTTTGTAGCCGCGCTGATAATTGCCACTTCAATGACTAGAGTACGGTTCTTGGTGAAGGAAGTGTCTGTTTACCTTGCAGCAAATACAATACGAGCCTATGTGAAAAATATTTTTGAAGCGACAATATCGGTAGATGAGGACAGGGACGTTGACACAAGCTAGAAGGGAATGAGGTTTGCAAGTATTTTCTAAAAGCAGGATACATGCAGTGACTAGCAACTAGGAATTTGGATGTGATTTTAATCGTACCTTACTCTCTCAACTTTGTGAGGGGGAATGAAACCGATAGCTCTGGATATTTTAGGGGAACAAGATGAATTGTTCTAATTTTAATTTAGAGTTGAATATAATGTTCGTGTCTTATGACATATGAAGTATAAATTTTAACAGATTAAATCATAAGGAAACAGGTGATCCATGAAGAACTTACAAAAATGATAGCCTGCGAATGACTAAACATCACTTCAATTTTTCCTTTGTTCGTCGCTGCTTGAAAATAGGAAATGGAAATGATTATAATAAATATTAATGATAATTCTAATTATGCCAATGACAAAATATTACAATAATTTCAAGAAATAAGTATAACCTTTAAATTAGGCGTATTAAAATAAAACAAAGGACAACCACATTAGAAATGCATCGTAAAACAAAACAATATCACAAACCATGAAATATGCAAATATTAATCTACAATCAATTTAGTCATGAATCTTAATTTTATATTTTGCTAAATTTGAATATTATT
>SEYY01011568.1:60000-65000 GCA_009176605.1 Armadillidium nasatum | reverse complement strand
AATTTTAAACTTCTTCCATTTTTTGTTTTAATTTTGTATTTCATTTAAACTTACCCCCAAAAAAAAATGTTTCTAAAATTTTTTTAATTACCCAGATTTCAAATGATTTTAATTTAAATGTTAAATTTAAATTTTGAATTTTAGTTTAAATATAAATATAAATTTGAATTTAATTTAACTTAATTTAAATTTTAATGTTAAATTTATTTTTCATTTTTAATTAAAATCCCTAATTGTAATAACTTTACTTTCTTTCTTTCTAAGTACTTACTATTTACCCCAAAACTAAAAGCATTGTTTCTCATGAAAAAAAAAGAAAAAAAAAAAAAAAAAAAAAAAAAAAAAAAAAAAGGCCTCGAAGCACTCCTTGAAAAACCTTTTCAAATTTATCACTCTTCATTCCAATAAATTCTTTGTTGTCCTTCTTTCCGATCAGTTATTTGCATTCCTTCTCTGTTCTACCGAATCCACACTCTATGACGTATATTATTATTATTATTATTATTATATTATTATTATTATTATTATTATTATTATATTATTATTATATTATTATTATATTATTATTATTATATATATATATATATATATATATATATATATATATATATATATATATATATATATATATATATATATATATATATATATATATATATATATATATATATATATATATATATATATATATATATATATATATATATATATATATATAGTTGGAGATTTTAACTGACTCTATTCACAAGTGTTCTCTTCTACTAGCATTGTCAAGTGTTTCGTAAAATCATTACATGATTTATACTTGCATTAAAAATAAACCTATAATATATATATATATATATATATATATATATATATATATATATATATATATATATATATATATATATATATATATATATATATATATATATATATATATATATATATATATATATATATATATATATATATATATATATATATAAATAAATAAATAAAAAAAAAAAAAAAAAAAAAATAAAAAAAAAATATATAAATATATATATATATATATATATATATATATATATATATATATATATATATATATATATATATATATATATATATATATATATATATATATATATATATATATATATATATATATATATTTTATCTTAAAACTTTGAATCTCAAGGACACTATCGTATTCTAGGAAGCTTTTTTCTTACCTAGGGTCAATACGAGTGATCGAACCAGCACATCAAGCACGTAATTCAATCACTCAACCGTTATGCCACGGTACAAATAATTAATCTAAATACAAGTGATGTATTTAGATTAATTATGGCACTTTTGGCGGCCAAAAAACGCAAGCATTTTCATTGGATATGTAATTTTATCTAAATTTTAGAACTGATTTTTATCACTATTTTTAAAATGAATATTTATGGAAATGAACAAAAGAAATATGACTAACGCTTCATTTGTTGATTTTAGGTGGGATTTCATATATATATATATATATATATATATATATATATATATATATATATATATATATATATATATATATATATATATATATATATATATATATATATATATATATATAACAATGGCTATAGTTATGATGAGAAATAAAGTCTTATAGATGTTTTAGTAAATAAAGCTTTAGCAACTTTATTACGATTTATGTCGATTTCAGTCTATAACGAATTTATAAAGAAATAACCTAACCTAACCTAAATCAAAGTATTCAAGAAGAAAATGTATTGTTTGTTTTTCCTGTTTACTTAAAAATATTATCTCCCAATTCTGAATTATATTGAACAATTTGGACCAGTGTCACCTCTCTCTTCTTAAAGTAGGCAGAGAGACAGCGATATTAAACTGGGAAAAATATTCCAGATACCTGAATCACAATGTGAAATTATTTTTCAAGTAACTTTGCACCTACCTGCATAAAAAGGAAATACGGTTAGACATCCCAATCAACTGAGCATGACCAAGATTTACCAGATATATATATATATATATATATATATATATATATATATATATATATATATATATATATATATATATATATATATATATATATATATATATATATATATATATATATATATATATATATATGGTAAATTAGCAAAACAGGAAAAATACCAACAAAGAAGTTGAGACAGTAGTCAAGTTTAAAAGTCGTATTTGATTCATAGTTTAAACTCAAACATTTTCACTTCCACAAAACTCTTGCTAAAGCCTCGACCTTAGGAAAAGATGGGAATAATCTTCATATAACAGCCTTGAAAATAAGAAGGGCACAAGGAGAAAACAAAACAAAAAATCAATATTGGTGAAATAGAAATTTTTCAGCAATATCAGAAATATGATGAAGCTAGCGAAAAACACGTATATATATATATATATATATATATATATATATATATATATATATATATATATATATATATATATATATATATATATATATATATATATATATATATATATATATATATATATATATATATATATATATATATATATATATATATATATATATATATATATATATATATATAAATTTTTAAAGAAAATTTTTTTTTTTTTTTTGCATTTCTTTATAGTTAAAGGAAATTTTCATAATATAATAATATATATATATATATATATATATATATATATAATATATATATATATATATATATATATATATATATATATATATATATATATATATATATATATATATATATATATATATATATATATATATATATATATATATATATATATATAAATTGCCTACAAATTAAAAACATATTTTCAGGGGCAAAAAAAAAAAAAAAAAAAAAAAAAAAAAAAAAAAAAAAAAAAAAAAAAAGGACTTTAAATATGAATCATACAACCACAACACTCATTACCGGTCTGGAACTTATCTCCTGAAGGTGAAACAGAAAAACAAATTAATGGGGCAAATAACGAATGAGAAACAAGAATAATTTTTGTGATACGCAATAATAACAAGAAAAAAAAATACCTGAAGGGCTTAATAATTTACACTGAAAAATCCAAATACAGGGAATTACAAAGCCCGCCCGCAAGCCCGCACTCACTCACGCACGCAAGCACATAATATATATATATATATATATATATATATATATATATATATATATATATATATATATATATATATATATATATATATATATATATATATATATATATATATATATATATATATATATATATATATATATATATATATATATATATATATATCAAACATTTTTGCAAAGTATTTCGGTTAAAGTTTTTGTCCGTATCTTTCTTTTATTATTATTTTTTATTATATTAATTTACTTTTTCTTTGCTACAACTCAACTAACTGCTAAAGGTTCAGCTCCGACTTAAGCTCCGACACGGACTCCAACTCTGAATCCCATGGAAAACCAGTGATTATTTCCCAGTAAGATTTGTCTGGTGATTAAATAAAGTCAACGGCAATATTTGTCGAGGTGATAAATTTAGTTTGTTTGGAAATTCACGATCTCTGACAAATGACTTCAAATATGTTTTTTAAAAACATTTAGAGCTTAGTAAACTACGCCAGAGATGCAAATGAGGATTTGAAATGGGCTGACAGACCTGAAGTTTTATGTCAAACATGCAAAAAAATCGAAGTTCTGAGAATATATATATATATATATATATATATATATATATATATATATATATATATATATATATATATATATATATATATATATATATATATATATATATATATATATATATATATATATATATATATATATATATATATATATATATCAGAATATAAACATGTTGGAAGATAGAGATGATATCCTTATCTGGGGTCGAACCACCACATGTTGCGAATGAGAAGAATTTAGTCAACTATTTCGTTATTAATTTTTTCAATCCAACTCTACAAGTCTTTGAATGTGAAGAAGGAAAAATGAAATATGTAATTTTTAATTAAAAACCACTTTAGATAATCATATTTGCAAAGAAAAAACAATAAAAATAGAAAAAAATTATTTAAAATATTTGCTTTGATGATCATATTTTGACAATCTTACATTTATAGTATATAGAATATTTAATTATTTACACTCATTCTTTTTTTTCTATCGCTAATGACATTAAAATGGGTTTTAGCTTCTAAAAATCCACTCTTCTACAATTGAGAGTTCCAAAAGTCAGGCTAATTAATTCCGTGGTTTTGTCAGGTACCAAGGATTGTTCATCGAACTTTTAGAGGAAATCAAAATTATATATATTCTTGATCACACTAGTTTTATTGAGATTCGTTAGTCAGCAATCCTTATTTTCGAAGTAATCTATATGTACAGTCGTGAACAAAAGTTCGTTCCTATTAGGCTGGAAATAAATATTTATATAAAATGGGGATCATTTCAGGTTCAGCCAAAAACAGTTCAATTAAGCCCCTCTCAATGTTTTTATTGTCTTTTTATTCAAAATAGAGCTTGAAATGATTTCCATTTTATATAAATATTTATTTCCAGCCTAATAGGAACGAACTTTTGTTCACGACTGTACCATGGGATTTTCTGATATACCTTTAAAATATTTAACATTTAGCTATATTTCAAACTAAATATAACTATTTGTGAAGATGAGAATTTGAATTCCTTCTCATGAATGGTCACATGAGAGGGAGGGGGTTGTTTAGAGGATATCTTCTGCAGACGAAATAGTTGATTTTATTTGAAAAATTTTAACTACTGTTCTCTGATCGTTTTCCTAGTGAATATAAGGCTTTCCTAATAGTTTAAACAGAAACCCAATATTAGGTTCTGAAAACCAAAGTGCATTATCACTACATAATAGGTAAATATTTTCTTATAGCGGAACGTCATTTCATAAAAAGATCACTCATAATTTTATAAAACAAAGACAGATGAATCTACCTTAAACTACTCTGCATTTCGTTCCAATAGTTTCTACTATAGTCTGATCTATCTGTACCTGTTTTT
>SEYY01011568.1:17500-55000 GCA_009176605.1 Armadillidium nasatum | reverse complement strand
GAGAATTCATAAAAACTGACCAAAACTTAATGATTTATAGTAAATCTTCTTCCTACAAGCAACAATGATTACAATCAGTCTAAGTAACAACTTTAATCTTCCCGGTGATCTTCATTGTAAACCAATACATATTTAACAATCTGAGAGGCAATCTCTGAACATTAAGGGTGCAAAAACCACAATTATTGTACTCAGTCACAAGAATTTAGTACTCAAATGTACTTCGATTTACTCCGTTACTTGTATAACCTTAAAGTTTATTTTAAACGTATTACAAAATTCCAACAGTTTTTCTCATCCTCATATTGTTAAAAGCCAACAATACACAAACACAGAAAAATAGGAACAACTTATTCAAATAAATTTTTCTCTTTAGAGTTTAAATTTTCACTCACTATTTTATAATCCCTACATCTATAACTCTATTACTTATCAACCTTCGCATGCATACTTACTGATGCTCCAACAAATATTCACAAATCATCAAATTAACCGTTTTTTCATGGTCTTCACCATTTCTTACATATATTTTCATAGCTTAACTTTTATAATCAGATTAATTTTCAGTTAAAAATCTGAAACTAATTCAAACAGCTTTTTATCGAATCGATTTTGGGATTGCATCATAAACAAATAGCAAAGCAATTTTTTCCGTACTTTAGGTGAAGTTATACCAGTTCTTTTGCACGCTCCAATACATCTTTAATCACTGTTTCTGATCAAAATCCTAAATAACAATGTAAACAACCAAACCCAATCTCAGTTATACTAATACCTAAAGAAACAAACCTCTCCCATTCCAAACCCTAGCAGGGTCTACCCTTTTAAAACCTATTTACAACAAAATTGACTACCTATAAAGTTTTTGATAGTTGTTGATAGTTATTGTTTGAGTTACGTCTGTGTTTAGTTCTCCCCAGTTTTATTTTTTTAAGTGCGTGTGTGTTTTTTAAGTTTTAATCGTTTTAAGTTTTTAGTCATTTTGTAGTTTTAATTCTATTTCTGTGCCTAGTTTTTAGTATTTTAAAATTTGTGAAGTGTTTTTGTTTTAGAATTAGTTTTAGTACGTTGG
Source organism: Armadillidium nasatum (assembly GCA_009176605.1). NCBI lineage: Eukaryota > Metazoa > Arthropoda > Malacostraca > Isopoda > Armadillidiidae > Armadillidium > Armadillidium nasatum. The sequence goes on along the minus strand of SEYY01011568.1, from coordinate 53,928 downwards.
AAAAATTTTAGCCTACTGCAACTTTTGTTTTACTAGATCCAGTATCAAGATAAGTTCTAATTATATTTTCATTTTTTTTAAAACATTTATTTGACAATTTATTTGTTTGTTTATTCGAATATTTATTTATTTATTACTCGTTTATTGTTATTATTATTTTTTTTTTACTTTTTGCTGCTTAATGTGCTTATTTTGTTTTAACACCCCGTTCTAGCCTGTTTACTGTTTGTATTTGTACGTTCGTGTGCTTGCGAGTGTACGTAGGTGTGTGTGTGTGCACGTGATTGTGTGTGAGTGTGGGTGAGTGCTTATATGCTCTTCGAATGACGAGAATGAAAGGGCGTGCGGGTGGGTGCAGGCGGGGGCTTTCTGTTGACTTTGCCAATGTCCGTGGCCTTCGATCTAATCTCGCGTCTGTTGAACACCATCTCACTACCTCTCGTCCTAACCTATTGCTTCTGTCTGAGACCCAGTTGGACAGGGATTCTTTCTCTAGCAATCTTAATGTCTCAAACTACAACTTTTTTCACAATTTCCGACTAAATGGTGGAGTCTGTGCCTATATTAACATTAACACTCCTGTGACACGTCTCGTAAATCTAGAATCTCCTAATTTCGACGTTTTATGGCTTAAAATCTGTCTTCCTACTACTACAATTATCTTGTGTTTCTGCTACTGCTCCCCTAATGGAACAGATTTTCCAGTTCTTTTTCCAATATATTACTACTTCTCACGAGTCCTCTATTTAGGGGATTTCAACGTACACCACACTGAATGGTTGGGCTCCTCTCATACTGATACAGGTGGGAGGGAAGGCCAAATCATTCAGCATTCTCAACGATCTGGAGCAGTTGATTAGGGAACCCACACACATTCCAGATCGTCCTAACCAATTCTTGAATACACTTGATTTATGCTTCACCACTACTCCTTCTAGATATAAATACACCATTTTCCCTCCTATTGGTAACTCTGACCATAATCTTATAGCTCTTAGTTATAATGCTTTCTCTCCAACAGCTCCACCATGCCCTAAACGTACTTTCTGGCACTTTAATCGGGCTAATTGGGGGGCAATACGCCGCTTCTTTGCTACTTATCATTGGAGTGAATCTTGCTTTATCTCTGGGGGTGCTTCTGTCTCTGCTGAAAAGGTAGGGGTTGTGATCCTTGACGGGATGGGCAGATTCATTCCATCTACAACTAAATCTTTTTCTCCTCAAAATTCATGGTTCGATGGCAACTGTTCTCTTGTCCTTCGGGAGAGAGACAATGCTTATCGTGCTTGGAAAAACTCTCCTTCTATCACTCTTGCTAATTTTCATTCCGCTCGGAATCGTTGCAGGGATGTTCTTCGACGGTCTAAGCGTGCTTTCATAAAAAGGAAGTGCGCTGACCTCCATGGCTCTCCTACTGATAAAAATTTCTGGCCTCTTGTCAAAAATATCTCTAATAACTTCTGTAAATCTGCCTTTCCTCCTCTTATTCGCTCTGATGGATCTATTGCAAATACTTCCTCTGAAAAGGCTAATCTCTTCGGCCTCCTTTTCTCATCTAATTCCACCCTGCTCGATTCTGGCATCCCTCCTCCTACTCCTTCTCCTCTCAGGTGTCCCATGTCCCTGCCTGTAATTACACATGATCAGGTGCATGGGATCCTGAAATCTATGAACGTCAGGAAGGCCAGTGGCCCGGATGGCATTCCCCCTCGTGTTCTGAGGGAGTGTGCTTCCGAGTTAGCGCCTGTCCTCGTTCAACTCTACTCTCTATGCCTTAATACTAATACTTTTCCTCATTGCTGGAAGCGTGCATTTGTTCAACCGATCCCGAAAAAGGTAGCCGCTCTGATCCTTCTAACTATCGACCTATAGCTCTCACTTGTGTTCTGTCTAAAATTTTTGAAACTCTCCTCAACTCTCATTTCCTGGATCATTTGGAGTCTCATTCTCTTCTCTCTGATCACCAGTATGGCTTTCGACGCTCGAGGTCAACTGGTGACATACTTTCCTATCTTACTGATCTATGGTCTTCTGCCCTTAGGGACTTCGGGGAGTCTTGTGTGGTGGCGCTTGACATATCCAAGGCTTTTGACAGGGTATGGCATGCGTCGCTGCTCTCCAAGCTCCCTTCCTTTGGGTTTTCTCCTTCCCTTTGCTTACTTTTGTCTAGTTTTCTCTCAGATCGTTCCATTTCGGCACTTGTAGATGGAGCGACCTCTTCCTCTTTTTCTGTCAACTGTGGTGTTCCTCAGGGCTGTTTTATCTCCAACTTTATTCTTACTTTTCATTAACGATCTTCTCAACTGCACTTCTAACTCTGTTCACTCTTATGATGATGACTCAACTCTACATTCTTCTACTCATTTCAAATCTGCTCCCTCTTTTGCCTCTAGAGTTGCTTCTCGTCTTCAACTTTCCAATTCTATTCTTGCCGATCTGGATGGGATTTCCCGGTGGGGACATAGCAACCTTGTGAAATTTCAACTCTTTAAAAACTCAACTTCTTCACATCTCCCTCTCAAAAACACCTCCTAACTTTCCTATCTTCTTCGATGGCTCTCCCGTCTCACCTGTAAATAACATTAACATTCTTGTCTTAACATAAACAATAAACTGTCTTGGAAACCTCATATCACAATGGTTGCTAAAGCGGCCTCTAAAAAGCTGGGAATTCTGTTCAGGTTGCGAGAATTTTTTTCTTCTGAACAGTTACTCCAAATATATAAGGGTCTTATTCGCCCTTGTATGGAGTACTGTTCTCACATTTGGGGGGCTCCGGCTCCTCCTTTCTTCTGGATAGGGTTGAGTCTAAAGCTAAAAGATTAATAAACTGTCCCCTACTTTCTAACTCTCTTGACCCACTATCTCTGCGACGTGACGTTGGCGCACTATCCCTTTTCTATAGGTACTACAATGGAAGGTGCTCGAGGGAATTGGCCTCTCGCATTCCTCCACCGTTGCGTCGTCCTCGTTGCACAAGGGGTGCCCTGCTTTCGCACCAAGTTTTGTGTGGATGTAGGAAACCCCAGGCTGGCCCGTTGTGGTGCCTCCTCTCTTTCCAGCCACCTCTGTTCTGTGGAACTTCTCTACCATCATCTATTTTTCCTCCTGTATTTAATCTTCCTCTCTTCAAGGCTTCCGTCTGTGCCCACCTGAGGGATGTGCGTTAGGTCTGTGTTTGAATGTTTTTTTTTATTTTGTGTGTGCCCCGTCCTTGAAAAGGGCTATGCCCGTGAGTGTCAGTGTTCTGTATAAAAAAAAAAAAATAAAAAAAAAAAAATAAATAAATTGTTTATGCATCAATAAAATGCAGCGTAAATCCTGTTCTTCTCTAATTTCTACAACTTCTCACTCCATTTTTATCGTAATAATTTATCCTAAGACTTTTCCATATCCAGATATCATGAAATTACTTCTTTCCTGAAGAGTCGTCCAATTAGCATTTTCAGAGTAAATATTTGGTCAACCCAAATTCTCAACCATAATTTAAATTTATTTCTTCCTTGTCTATCAGTCTCTGCAATTCACTCACCTTTTATTATATATATATATATATATATATATATATATATATATATATATATATATATATATATATATATATATATATATATATATATATATATATATATATATATATATTAAAGAGAATTAAAACAATACAAAAAAATTCGTTTTTAACGTCAATTTTAATTTTTAATATATTTAACTTATTTTCCAGAATTTAGCGTCCATAATGGTAGTGAAAAAATGTGCGAAATATTGTTCGCGCTTCCTTTTTTGCTACGTCTATCTTATCCTACAGTTCAAAAGCACTTTAGGTGATTGGAGGACGTTATCAAATGCTCGAGGACCAGGGTACGAAACCGAAAGATTTGCATTTCCAAGTGAAGGCATAAAAGTACGACCGTAAGTTCTTTCCTCATACATTCTTTTTATTATTGGGAATAGAAAAGAAATACAAATATTATTCATTTGAAAAACAAATGTTAAACAATAGGGATTTATATCACGTGATGTGGAAATTTTACTACTAATTTTTATAATAATTAATAAACAACAAGTGCAAATCATTACTGTAACCTTAAATTCAACAGGTGTCTTCGATAATTTTTTAAATTGAAAAATGAACAAGTGAGGAGACTTATTAGCGAATCTTTTTTAAAATATTAAAAACTTAATTCATCCAGAGAAGAATTATAGAAATATTTATTTGATTTAATTTATTTATAATACTTTTTTTCAATTCGAAAATTATTACAAAAACTCCGTAGCAGCCCGTTATAATAAGCTAACTTAATTTAAAATATGCTGACTTAACATAAATCATAAATTAATCACCATATTCAAATGTTTCAAAAATTTCAGACATTGGTTGGTAATAGGCGGAAGAAAAGTTGTTCCTGGTTCTATATATCGAGTTGCTGTCGAAGCTTTTAGAAGCAATGTCATTGGAGAAGACACATCATTGACAGTAAGAGCTTCTATATCTCGAGATGATCAACAAGTTGCCTATGGAAAAGTGAAAGTTCAATCTGGTGAGCTTTCTCACATTATAATGCAGGTAAAGCTGGAAAATGCATATAAAAATATTATTATTATGGTGTATGAAGATAAAGATTCTTTAATGCGCAAATATATATAAAGATTCCAGGTGCAAGTGTCCCAGGCAACTGGCATTTGAATTTGGAAGGAAGAGAAGGTATCAATGAGCTGCCATTATTTAAGAACACTACAAGTTTAATATTTTCTCCAAATTTCTTGACAATTCTCATTCAAACGTCAAGACCTGTTTATAAGAATAAACAAACAGGTTAGAAAATAAAATTTATTGCATAAGAATTCTTAATCATCATAATGCCGTTACAATAAATGATTCGAGTTATTTTGAATTCCTTAAGCTTTGAGTATTTTTGTACAATTAACTTATTTTTAAACACTTTTATTATATAAAAAATATTTACATATTTTTATGTAGATTTAAAAATTAGCTGCATTTTATATGATTTGTAATAATTTTTAAGATTATAATTATTATTCCATGAAAAATAAAAACATTTACTTCAAATCTATGTATATGTAAGTTATCTTCATTACTTTTGAAATAAAAATTATACTGATAAAAAATATTCTTCGACTACAAAATTTAGCAGTTTTTTAAACTTGAGAAGGGCTCTGCCCATGAGCAATGGCCATCGTTTTATTAGCAGCTTCATATATGATGAATGCAGAATAAAAACTAATCTTACTTCTGATTTAATTTTCTATTTTATACATAAACTTAAAAAAATTATAATTATTAATATTATTAATTTTTAGGAATTTATAATTTACATAAATTATCACTTAAATTATAAATTAATTAAAGAGGTAGTTAATTTTAAACTCTTTCGTATCATATTCAACTGGTACCAACAATACATGTTTTTTTTTTTTCTCAGTTCGATTCCGAGCAGTTATGCTAACAAGAGAGCTGAAGCCTTATGAGGAACCTGTAAACATATTTGTCCTGGTAAGAAGCAAACCATAAACATATTAAAAATAAATACATAATACAGGGTGTTCCAAAAAAATTTGACATCATTTGAGAAATATATGTGATGAAATGATGCAAAAAAATTTGGGATACACTGTATTGTGAACAACGAAAAAGGTAACTAAAAATTTTTACAATATTTAAAATTTTTCTCTTTCCAAGTCACCCTGTCCTCAATAACATATTTTAATTTGTTTTTCTTCTAATAAATTCAATGAAAATTTTTTAAACATTTCCGTTTATTTGAGAAGGAGAGCAGGTGTTTTGAAAAAAATAATTCGTCTTAAATCTCAAATCATTCATCAAAGTCTATAAGTTTATAGATTGTTTATATTGCGATATATTTTTGTAAATCTTGGGAGTTGGCTTTTTACTACTATGAGTCTCACAAACACTAAAATGTTTCTGAATCTTTCCTTTTATCAGCTCAAAGGCCATACTGGAGTGTAAAGATACCTTTTCTTACCATAACCATAAGTATTTTAGTTATATGCAAACAAAATATTCATTTCAGCAAAATCTAGTTAGAATACTTTAATGGCATCACAATTCCCTTTCTTTCAATTCCCGAAGTTCTATGAACTTGTGACAGATTTCTTTTAAAAAAAAATTAAACTTTATGCCATTTTTTCCTGTTATTTTAAACTTCCCCATTTTTACAACGTTTTATTAATTGTTTAACTAAAACGATCATAAAATTTACTGAACAACATCAAAGATGTGCCAAAAAGTCAAATGGATGGATATATATGAAAAAAAATTACCTAAATAAGTACTATGTAACTCATTCAAATATATACATTCGAAAAATTTCTTAAAAATAGGTTGAAGCCATAAAAAAAAGCAAATTTTGATAAAGCTTTCGATAATCTGGGAAATATTATGTCAAAAGTCTTGCGCTTCTTTACTCATGTTCTTTACCAGCATATCTAGTATTACTTCGACTTTTATATCAAACTATTTTCTATTTCCATAGACTTTTTTCAGATCTCATGCATGCCCATGAGATTCCTCATTAATTTCTGGTCCACATCTCTCGTGTATGCGGTGAATTTATTATTCTAATTTTCACTACTTATTATCGATTTCAAGTTTGAACATTTTCCTATACTCTCCATACTGCCCTTCTCTTTAGTCATTTTCTTATTACGGACGTTTTTTTCGTACAGCATTTAAATAAGCCAAATTCTTTCAACAGTGTGTGCCGTTTTCAACCACTTTCTTCCTAAAATCTCTGCAACATCAATTTCTACCTTACGTTCTGTGTATCTACACTATGTCCTCGTCTTCTATTTCTTCAAATATCTTATTTAAAGTTTTCATGTAAAGAATAATATTTTTTCCTCTTGTCTAAAAATTCAGTCTAACATCGCTTTTTCCTTCTCCTTTTTGCTTTTGACATCCTTCGTCATCATATCTGTCACGGTACCATTCTAATTTCAGAGTTTAATTTCATCACTTGTAACACATACCCATTTTGTGCTACTCTTCTACACTTGGAAAAAATTTTTTAACTGATCTTTTTTTTTGTCCAACTCTCCATTATTAATATTCCACTTGTGCCTATGACAAGTACTGAAATACTTTGGTCTGAAACAATGAATTTATAATATTGAAATCAACCCTCATACTTAACACTTTAAAATCTCTAAGTGAAAAAAAAAGAAGAAAAAAACACACACACATACACATACTCATACACATACTCATACTCATACACATACTCATACTCATACACATACACATACACATACTCATACTCATACTCATACACATACACATACACATACACATACACATACACATACACATACACATACACATACACACACACATATATATATATATATATTATATATATATATATATTATATATATATATATATATATAATATATTTACATCATATCACTCAAAAGAGTCCCTTTATATATATATATATATATATTATATATATATATATATATATATATATATATATATATATATATATATATATATATATATATATATATATATATATATATATATATATATATATATATATATATATATATATATTAAAAGTGCAAATTAGTTATTTATTTCACAAAAACTTATTTTGTTCGAGGTTAAAAAGAAATTCTGACAATGGAAATTTTTTTACCCGATTGCCATTCTGCTGTTATATATATATATATATATATATATATATATATATATATATATATAATATATATATATATATATATATATATATATATATATATATATATATATATATATATATATATATATATATATATATATATATATATATATATATATATATATATATATATATATATATATATATATATATATATATATATATAATATATATATTATATATATATATATATATATATATATATATATATATATATATATATATATATATATATATATATATATATATATATATATATATATATATATATATATATATATATATATATATATATATATATATATATATGCAGGTGGGTTGGGAGGACGTTCCCAAACTCCGAGAATGAATATACAAATAAATATATGACTTAAAAAAAAATAAAAATAAAAAAAAAAAAATAAATAAATAAATAAATAAATAAAAAGTTGTAATCCGAATTTCATTTGGTGTCGAATAACAGATTTCCAAAGGTTTCATTGTGATCCAGCGGGCTAACATAAATTTATATGAAAAGTACATTTATTTCACAATAAATTTTAAAAGGTATCAACATGGACCTCTATACATTTTCTGACTCGTCTGCGAATAGCATTTGTTCCTCTCCCAAGTTCTCCTTTTTCTTTTATGTGAGCTGCAGCTTTCAAAATACGGCGAATTAGTGCACCTCGACCGTCCACCTTTCTTTTGTATATCTCACTTTTCAACTAGCCCCATGAACAAAAATCCAATCGTGGAGGTCTGGAGAAATTGTCGATCATATAACAGGCAATAGGCATATCTCGACAAATCCACCGTTCTGAAAAAGTTTTATTTTAAATACTTTAGAACGCTGTAATTCGAAAACAAATGGGAATCAGATAACAACTTTTGGGTTTTTTAGTCATACATTTATGTGCAGAATACACTTCCGGAGTTTGGTGCGTTCCTCCCGACTCACTCTGCACATATATATATATATATATATATATATATATATATATATATATATATAATATATATATATATATATATATATATATATATATATATATATATATATATATAATATATATATATATATATATATAATATATATATATATATATATATATATATATATATATATATATATATATATATATATATATATATATATATATATATATATATATATATATATATATATATATATATATATATATATATATATATATATATATATATATATATATATATATATATATATATATATATATATATATATATATATATATATATATATATATATATATATATATATATATATATATATATATATATATATATATATATATATATATCACGTAGACAGACTATTTCAATATAGAACTACTGTATAATTTGACAAAATAATTACTATAATTAATTTGTTTATAACACTTATTAGTTATAACTAATGCGCTATGACTGAGCTCTTTCACTCCTGTATATATATATGTATATATATATATATATATATATATATATATATATATATATATATATATATATATATATATATATATATATATATATATATATATATATATATATATATATATATATATATATATATATTTTAGGACCCAAGGGGCCTTATAATGAGAAGATGGCCTTCACGTCCACCAGGAGATGGTAAGTTAAACTTAATTATTGACCTAACTATTTAGACTAAGTTTTCTCTATTGTCAATAATCTCGGGCTCATTTTGTTATCTTCACAGGTGTGATCAACTTAAGCTTTGATTTACCAGAATATCCAGACCTTGGGAATTGGACAATCCAAGTACGGGCGAGACAGCAAGTTCAAAACAAAACCATTGTCGTTGAGCAATATTTCCGACCAAGATTTGAGGTGCGTAAATATAAGATCAATATAGAAGTTATAACTTAAACCTGTTATCGATAAATTCAATAACTTTTGTAATATTATAAAATGCTCAAATGAATAGAAAATATATTAATTTGTATAGTTTTAAATAATTAATGTTTACAAAGTACTGTTTCTAAATTTATTTGTTGGTAATTCCTAAAAAATGAAAAAGACTTGCGATGCTAAAGCACAACCACAAAACTAGTTAAATATAAGGGAAATATTGGCAAATGTTTTATAGAATAGTGGTTATGTGATCCATTTTAGGGTTTAAGCAGACATTTATGGTCTTTCGTTTAAATATTTGAATGCCGATTTAAAGAAAAAGAAAGATGCCTACTTTTATTAACAACAAAAATGTGTGACATTCCATAAGGATAATACAAGGCTCAGTACAGCTAAAAACTATGTAAAAAGTGTGACGAATTTAGGGAAAATAGATCACATACTAATAAGAGCAAAAACATGGTGGAGAAGCTAGACAAGCTGCAAGCCTGCAAGCTAAGAAATAAATAATAAACTTCTATAAAACATTACGTAGTGACGCCTCAAACAGAGATTCACGCAACTTTATGAATCTTGACCAAAGATTTTCTTTTTCTACGAACCCCCGATTTGACTCAGTTATTGCTAACAATATACTATATATATATATATATATATATATATATATATATATATATATATATATATATATATATATATATATATATATATATATATATATATATATATATATATATATATATATATGTCACTAATTTGAATATATTAAAAAACGAAGGTGTTTGTTCGTTTGCCACACACATTCAAAGTTACGGATGACGCGATAACTGGCGTTGTCGTTGCTAACATGACAAATTGGCGAGATGTTCACGGGAACTGCTCAGTGAAGCTGCAAATTGCAACAAATGAAGACTTTCCTATACCAACAAGATTTGAAACTATACATTCAGAATTTCTCTATAATGTAAGATTCAATTTTTTAGTATTTCTATTACTTTTATATATTATGAATAAATAAAACAATTAAACATTAGATATATAATTCAAAATATTAATGATTTTTTTTTTAATTTTCAAAATTACTACTCAATATTTTTGATAACGCACAAAGAAACAAAAGTTTCTGCACGCTCGAAAAACCCATGCTTTACAATCAAATAGAAAAATCAACAATACAAAGAAAAATAATAATAAAAATTAAATAATCTTTGTAGTTCACATAAATAATAATAATAATAATAATTAAAAAAAATTAAAAAATCTTTATAGTTTACAGGTTACTATCCGTTTCACATCTCTATGCATGAAGTAGCCAGAAGAACAAGTGACTTAAAAGACATCATCGTTCGCGTATACGCTTCGGTAGGAGATTCATTTGGATGGCGTATCCAACATGGGTGGGCTTTAGCTCGGATCGTTCAGGAAGAAGCCAAGGTATCCTTCCTTGGGGATCAGCCCCTCTTCTTCAAGCCTGGGATGCCACTTTCAGTTCACGTAAGAATCTCAGGTTATTAAAAATAAAACTTCAGTTATAAAAATGAATTCCGCCATCGCAATATTTCCGAATCAAATTTCATCTTTATCCTTTCTCTATATTATTATTATTATTATTATTATTATTATTATTATTATTATTATTATTATTATTATTATTATTATCATTATTATTATTATTATTATTATTATTATATATATATATATATATATATATATATATATATATATATATATATATATATATATATATATATATATATATATATATATATATATATATATATATATATAACAGGTGTTTGTGTCGTATAAGGATAATCACCCATTTGAGGAAGATGAATTAGAGTTTGCCCAACTAGCTGTAACATTTCGGTCTGAGAAAGTAAGTCTCTCCCTCACTCCTCCCCCCCCATATATATATATATATATATATATATATATATATATATATATATATATATATATATATATATATATATATATATATATATATATATATATATATATATATATAATGTTGATACATTAATCAGATAATTAAAATTGCTTAGATAAAGAAAATATATAGTAGTTAAATTGCGTCTTTCCAGACAGAAGTAATACAAGTAAGCGGAGAAGATCTATTGGACAAAAACGGTGTTGTAATGTGTACAGCTGAAATCCCTCCAAAATCTAAAACTCTCGAAATATCAGCCAGGTAATATATATATATATATATATATATATATATATATATATATATATATATATATATATATATATATATATATATATATATATATATATATATATATATATATATATATATATATATATATATATATATAGATTTTAAAGCTATAACCTATTCTCACAGACTATTTTCTATGTAGAAAATAGTCCAATAGCAGACATTAATTTTCTATATATATATATATATATATATATATATATATATATATATATATATATATATATATATATATATATATATATATATATATATATATATATATATATATATATATTCCAGTTTTACTAGTAGTAGTGGTATGACAGCGTCTACAACTATGGTTGGAATACTACATCATTCTCCAAGGGATCATCATATTCAAGTGGAAACGTCAACGTACAACGCAATTCCTGGACAGTTTATTATTTTGCATGTCCGATGCAATTTCTATACGCCTCATATTAATTTTATTGTAAGCTTTAAACACGGATATTTAAATAAGCAAATACTTAAATAAATAAATAAATATATATATATATATATATATATATATATATATATATATATATATATATATATATATATATATATATATATATATATATATATATATATATATATATATATATATATATATATATATATATATATATATATATATATATATATATATGGACCGACAGGGTTGGAATTTTGCCGGGGCCTGGGCTGAACCTGGGGTTGACTAAAATTTATAAAGTGGTCAAAAGCACTGAAATTTTAGGTTAAGAAAATTAGATATAATTTTAATTGAGGTTTATTTTTAATTATGAGGAAGGAGTAGAATGGTCAGCATTCACTTAAATTAATGATTATATGCATTTTTAAGAAAAAGTTTCATAAAATTTCAGATTTTTTATAATAAAAGTTTGAAAAAACTACAAAAATTTAAAAACAATTTTTCTCTGATTCACAATAGTGATTCAACAGGTTTACTTCGGTAAGACCCTAAGTTAAAGTTTGAAAAAATGTATGATATAAAATTATCAATATAATCTGTAATATACATATCACTGCTATTTTACCGCTGTGTATCAAATTTGTATCATTAAGCTACATTATTTCAAAATTATTACTTTGTTTATACTTCCCTTCACTATGGCTAAAAGATCAGCTTCAGCAGTATGGGAGTTCTTTACAATGTTTCTTCATAAGCTCGAAATAGCTAAATGTAACATCTGCAGCCTGGAAATTAGAAGAGGACCTCCGGGTGCCCAAAGTAAAAAATTTTCAACCAAATCTATATGGGGGCATCTAAAATCAAAACACAAAAATGAACATTCACTAGCAGAAGAGAAGCGGTCAAAAGAAACGGAAAAGAAAAGGAAAATATTGAAAATACAAGAAGAAAAATCTTAATTTTCTTATATTTTGTTTGACTTAATCCACCATTAATAAGTACAATTTGCCATTTTAACCCCTGCAAGTAAACCCCGGATTTCCCTGATTTTTAACCGGGCTGGAGCCCCAGTCGGTCCATATATATATATATATATATATATATATATATATATATATATATATATATATATATATATATATATATATATATAATATATATATATATATATATATATATATATATATATATATTAAAATAAAATAGCAAATACTGTATGCAAAAGTATTTTTCAATTGGATCACACCATAATGAAGCATAATGAAAAAGCAAAAATATATTTAATTCATAATTATACAACTTCAATGTTTCAACATAAAAATTTCATTATCAGGAAGCTACAGAGAGAGAGAAAAAAATATGAGATAAAAAATTAATTACAATAAAGCTTACTATCAATGGCATTACACAAACTAGCTAAGTGTAACTGAATAGGATAATTGTGATGAATATTAAAAGTGATAAAAATAATAATAAAAATGGTAACAATAACAAAGAACAATTACACGATGATAATAATAATAATAACAAAAATAAAAATGAAGATAAAAATAAAAAAACTGATATGGAAACGAGAAAAAAAATTTTTTTTAACTATTTTATAGTATAGACGAGGTAAACACAATGAGTGGAAGGAGTATATTAAATTATGATTTAAACACTATGAAAGATAAGGACAAAATGAAACAAAATAATAGGATCAAATGAAAGGGACTTCGTTATGAGAGAAACCGTATGTACGAACCCACTCACATTATCATAAAAACAAACGGGCTTGCTTGTGACAGAGCATGTATACATGGAAATACACATAAAAGGGGTACACATGCACAGAACCACATATTTATGTGCACTCACTTTACACATACATAGATGCATAAGAACACACATTCGTAATGCATAGATAAGTATATGCATGGAAACTTATATACGAGCACTCTAATACGTAGAACAAAAATATCTAATAGATGCATACTCAAACATAAACATAGACACACATGACAACATGCAGAAATGCTCACATGCAAATGCTTCGAATTGCATGCATAGATAGGGGTGGAGAAAAAGACACATATAAACATGAATTCACAAATATACATCGACATACACCAATTCTACATATTCATATATACATATATGGACACATACATACACACATAGGTAAAAATGTATGTAATCACACATCGAAGCAAACATGCCTTCACATGCACTGTATAATGGCACATAAACATAGAAACACACATAACCCGAAAGCATGTATACATTTAACAACTTGCATCAACATATATGCACAACAGGGAACACCACATATAAATGGCAGATGAAGGGATGAAAAGTGTGATGGAGAAATGGGATGCATAAATGGGGGGTCTCTGTGAAAGATAAAAGACGACATAAAGTGACAAGTGTTAAGGAAGAGAGGATTTAAGAAGAGGGACTTCTAAATAAATAAGAAACTAGACAGAGGAGTGACTAAGTTGATACTATGTGAAGGGGGATTGTTGTTACGCTGGTATGAGTTCTGGTTTGTGTTTGTGAAGATATAAAGATTCTAAGAGAAGAAAGGCCAGAGTGAGAATCTAGAATTGTGAAGTGTTTGAGGTGAGGAAAAAATTGCAGAAGAGAGAGTGGTCGCGTATGTTGGAGAAAGAAGAAGAGGACAAAGGAAGAGAAGTACGAAAGGATATTCCTTGGTGTTCGGAGATGCGTGTGCGAAGCAGTCTTGTAGTGAAACCAAGGTAGCCTCTATTACACAGAGGACAAGAAAATTTATACACCAAAGAGGCTGAGAGGAGAGGAGAGAAGAAAAAGTAGGTTTATAGTGAAAAAAGGAAGAAATCTTGGAAGGTGTATTGTAAGAGAATTGGAATTAATTTGTGGAAAGTGTGGAGATTAGGTTTTGCGAAGATTTCGGAGCATTACGGTGGTAGAGAAGTCAAGATAAGGAAAACTGAAATATAGTGTGTTTTTGGGTGCTTTTAAGACAGTATTTGAGGGACGATATTCATCACTGAGAAAATTGAAAACATATTGTGAAACTATGTTGGGAGGGAAATTATAGGTGTCAAATAGTTTATGGAGAAACACGAATTCTTCATGTAATAAGTGGTAGGAAGAGGAAATGCCAAATGCTCTATGTAAGAAAGCTGAGATAGTATTGATTTTACGGGATAATGGGGAAGGGCTATAAAAGTTGGTTATGGAAGGTGTGAAAGCTGGTTTACGGTAAACTGAAGTTTGGAAAGCGTGAGGAGTGGAAGTGATTCAGTTGTCAAGAAAAGGTAAAGAAGAAAGGTGTTCGTGTTCTATGGTGAATTTAATACTGGGGTGAAGTGTGTTTATGTGTGTAAGAAATTTATTTGCAGAGTTTGTAGAAGGAAAGAGACAGAAAATATCATCTACCTAACGTTTGTAAAATGTTGGCGGTGTGACATGTGAAGTAGGAGTAAGAAAGGAATTTTCATGAGAAATGAAAAAGTCAGCAAAAATAGGTCCTAAGGGAGAGCCCATGACTATTCCGTCTATTTGCTTGTAAGTGGAGTCTTTATGGATAAAAAAGGTGTCAGAAGTGGCAAGAGATAATAGTGTAGAAAAAGTAGAACGGTCTAAATTGTGGAAAAGTGAGTCATGTTGAAAGATGTGATTGATGAGGAGATCTATTGTTTGTTGAAGGGGGATGTTAGTGTATAGGGATTGTATGTCTAGCGAACACATAATTGAATAATGAGAAGAAACTGATTGCAAATGAGAGATGAAATTGTATGAATTGGGAACGGTATGAAGGAAAGAAAATGCGGTTTTGATGATTTGTGCTAGGTATTTGGAGTTCATGGTAGCTCAGTGTGTAGCTCGCGTGTGTACTGCAAAGTATGCAAATCGAGGTTCGAACCTCAGATCCTGTTATCTGAACGACATAAAAAATTGTCGTTCGTATTAGATTTTATGTAGTTAATTAATTAATTTCATATCACTTAAAAACATGGCTAACACTTACAACATTCCATGCTATTCCAACATATATAATATCACAATCTCTCTAAATTGTTCCTACAGAGAAGGTCTGCCTATCAAGGATTCGAAACCATGCCCACTGGTGGTCAAAAATATATACTTGATTGGGATTTAAAAAAAAAGAATATGCATGCGATATGCAGCTGGTCTGAGAGGGAGGTTAGGTTTGCGTACTTTGGGAGCTCCAAATAAAGCCAAGGGAAGTTCCAGTAGGGTAAATTTATTGGTAAAGCGATTCATCTATTAAGCAACGATTCTTGAGAGATCTGAGATTGCGAGAGGGTTTGTCTTCGAATTTTTTTTCTCTCACTCTCTGCAGCTTCCTGATGATGACATTTTTATGCTGAAACGTTGAACCTGAATAATTAATTATTAATTAAATACATTTTTATGCTTTTTCATTATGCTGTATTATGATGTGATCCAATTGAAAAATGCTTTTGCATACAGTATGTAAGAACAATTTTATTTTTAATAAAAATTAAGCTCAAAAGAAGCAACTTTATTCATATATATATATATATATATATATATATATATATATATATATATATATATATATATATATATATATATATATATATATATATATATATATATATATATATATATATATATATATATATATTATAGGTGGTTTCCAATGGATTAGTCGTTTATAGTGACAGGGAATCAATAAATGACATTGGCTACCCAACGATAACGACATTTTCGCTTCCTGCGTCTTCCCAAATGAGTCCAATAGTGAAAATTTTGGTTTGGGCAACAGACTCAAATTTCGAAGTTTTGTCTCATTCCATCGCTATTCCAGTAACGCCTTTAGGAAAGCATGAGGTATTGATTCATTTTATATATTTTACATTCTTTCTCTCGTATATATATATATATATATATATATATATATATATATATATATATATATATATATATATATATATATATATATATATATATATATATATATATATATATATATATATATATATATATAAAATTCCGAAGGAATTAAACTTTTAATAAAACTGGTTAAGCCTTTCAAGAATGCACGTTTCTTCTCATTCTGGCCTGAATGAGGAGAAACGTGTGTTTTCTTGAAAGACTTGACCAGTTTTATTAAATGTTTTATTCCTTTGGGGTTTTATTACTTTAAAATACAACACAGTTATATAGTTTATATATATATATATATATATATATATATATATATATATATATATATATATATATATATATATATATATATATATATATATATATATATATATATAAAGTGGTGGTAGCTTCTTTCCTAGTGAACCTTAATCTAATTAGAATGATCAAAGCCAGTACTAAGAGTTTCTACATACTCATTTAATTCACTGTGAACGTTTCACACAGTATCTCGGTCCGTCTTCAGCACAAACTAAATTTTACAAATTCCTATTTTAAAATACAATCAAAATATAAAGTTATTAACTATCTATATGATATTTAAAATAATAATATTTGCAATAAAATCAAGTAATAATATTAATACTGAAATAACAAATAAAAATAAAAAGTCTGGACTATTTTAGGAAAACGGACTTCATCATTGATGTAATAGGACAATAGAAGAAGCTTGATCATTTAAAGATGGGCAATGAGTATTTATTTATAAAACTTCAAAATCATATGATCAAGAAGAGATATCCATGTTGAAGAAAAGAGAAATTAGAAGAATAAGAAGGGTGGGTATCCATGGCGGAGTATACAGGAGAGTAAAGAGGAAGACCCGTACTAAAGAAAACTCCTCTATGCTTATCAATCCTCATTTTTAATTGTAGACCAGTTTGACCTACATACGCCGCATTACAGCTGGCACACTTAAATAAATAAATTAATGAGGATCTGAGAAGCATTGAGTGAGACTCCTTGCTTGAAGAAGCTTTAAATTGAGAGAGAGTTAAAATTTATAAGTATGAACTGGCAGTGCGGGAATGTAGCTTCAATTATAGTAAGAATATTTTATACGGAAGTTTTAAGTATATTTTTTGTTTGAGTACAGTAGGAAATTTGAAGGGTGGGTCTGAAGGTTTTGTGAGATACTCGTTAATAATTTTTTTCCACTAGGAACTTCGGGAATAAATTGAAATGGAAAAGTATTTTCATAAATTTCATCTCCTTGAAGGGGTCCTCAAGGGAAAATGTCATTTCAGGGGTCCATAATATTAGCTAAAGGGTCCATGATAAAATAATATAAATCAATTATAAGTTAGGACCCCGGGGGTCTGCAAGCAAAAAAAAAAAAAAAAAAAAGTTTTGAGCCCCTGATTTAGGTGAATGCCTTTCTTTTTAAATAATTCGGACACGTGACCGGATGTGAATTACGTCATTGAGGATATTCAGCCAAAGATCAGCCACAATTGAAATGCGGATACACGAAAGTGGATATCATGATTTAAAAAAAAGGATTTAACTAAATTTGTCACTGATACAAAAATATAACAAAATTGTAACATCAACAATAATAATAATAATAATAATAATAATAATAATAATAATAATAATAATAATAATAATAATAAAAACAAAAAAATACAAATATATATAAATATAAAAATAAATAATAATAAAAATAATTAATTAAAATAATAATAATAATAATAATAATAATAATAATAATAATAATAATAATAATAATAATAATAATACCATAAACTAATTACCAGCAATGCCCAGAGCATATGCAAGAATTTGGTCTGAGACACACTAGACACAGCCACTGATGAAAGAAGCTAACACTTCGACTACCACTACTAAAATAATAATAATAATAATAATAATAATAATAATAATAATAATAATAATAATAATAAATTTTTTTTTTTTTTTTTTTTTTTTTTTTTTTTCAGAAATGGAAATGGAATGAGTTTTATAAAAATATTTTTGTAAATTTGAAAATATTTTTGCAAAATTAAAAAAAAAAATTTTTTTATAAATTTAAAAGTACTTTTTAAACGTAATAATATTTTTTGTAACTAATTTTTTTGTTGTTGTTGTAAATTTAAAAATAATTTTTGTAAATTTAAAAAAAAAATTTTGAAAATTTAAAAAATATTTTTTGGAAATTTGAAACTATTTTTTGTAAATTTAAAGTAAAATAAAAATTAAAATTAGAAAAGTGACTAAAAAAAAAGTTTTGTTGCCCTTAAAATTTAAAATCAAATTCCATTTTTTTAAAAATTTCTAAAACCCCGAACATATGTTATCAAAAAGAGGAAGAGCTTTATTAACTACTGTAGCTACACTGCAAAAAATTGTCCTAACGAATCGTTGGGACAAGTGGCAAAAAATTTTACAGTAGAATTTTCAATAGAGAAAAGACACGTTAAGCATAAGAAAGTCGCGTCACCGATTTATTTTTCAATAAGAAAATACTGAACAAATTTTTTGTGACATTTTTACCACCAAAGTAAGACCCATGTGTTATGAGCGAACGCTTACTACGCTGATTCGTGGATAAAATTTTATCAACCCATTCTAGGTGTTCAACGCACAGCGTTTGTCGGTTTAAAATAAAAATAAACACACACACACACACACATCGAAAACTCCAATAAGGTTATGACCAATTCTATTTGAGCTTTTAAAAAGTTGCTTTTTCAGAGCAGTTCTGTATGGTTGAAAGAGGCAAATGAAATTGAAATTTATAAATCATTCTGTACTGATTTGCCAGCATTGTTGTTATTATTATTATCTATTTTGCCAGCTGCTCCGAAAACACTGATAAAGCAACAACGCTTGGATAACGCCAACATACTTGGCTCTTGAAGCGTTGTTGCAGATGGAACAATGTACTATCACTGACCTATTTAAAAAAAACTGCTGCGTTTTAAGCACTCTTATATAGAATGAACTATATCCATTAAAGTCTATATCCATTACAGGTTGGTGTCAGATGGAACGAGCATAAGGATCATTCAGGAGGATCTGCCGAAGTTAAAATGCTTGGGGAAGCTGGGGCATTTTTTGGAACGTCTGCCATTTGGGAAGAAACACACTTGATGGATTCCGACCATGATTTTAATGAAGCCAGAATCCTTAATCACATGTTAGGGTTTCACGACAGCGGAATAACAGTTACTGATGATATTATTCCACACGTCAGACGAGCATCTACCAGGTAGGTAACTATAAAACTGTCAGTAAATATTAATGAAAGCTTTATAAAAAAAAGTAGTTCCACCAATTCAACATAGAAACTCGCAGATATTCAAATAGTAGACACCAAATGATCTACAATTCTCCCACTTCAACACAGCAGCGCGCGAGCACACGCACACACACCTTCTCTCTCTCTCTCATTATTTTGACAAAGCATTGAATAGACAGCACAATTCATAGCAAGCTGTCTTTCTGACCAAAGATTTAATTAAAAAGGTAAAATTTAATAATTATAAACTTATAAAACCCATTTTTATATAATGAAGTACTTTTTTCCAACTTTTCTACAGATAAGATTAATAAAAAAAAAAAAATTAAAAAAAACGGATGGATAAGATGGATTAGTAAGTTGAATAGATGGGTAGATTGTGCAGACGAACGGACATATTGATAGATATAGAGTGGGATAGATAAATATAATCATTTAATTAAATGTAACAACACTAAGAGACTAAATTTGTAAAAATCTAAGGAAACAATTTTGACTTTTTACGATAAAATAATAATTAAAATAATAATTTTATTTAATTTTACATTTGATTACGATAGGTTAGGTCAGAGGTTGGGACCGTTAATTTATCCATATATATATATATATATATATATATATATATATATATATATATATATATATATATATATATATATATATATATATATATATATATATATATATATATATATATATATATATATATATATATATATATATATATATATATATATATATATATATATATATATATATATATATATATATATATATATATATATATTTGAGTTCAATAAAATTTTCATGGTTTATTTAAATTGTATTTTAAATTTTTTTCGAAAAAAATCTAAATGCTAGATTTTAGCATTATTAAGCATTTTTCTGCTAGATTTAGCTTTTATTTTTATTTGGACAAGTTAGGTTAGGTTAGGCGTTGCATCCTTCACATAGAATAGGGACAATTCTTTCGCAGAAGTGCACCTGATTCTTCATTACAGGACATGATAGATTTTCTACTGCTTTTTATTTAGGGTAAAATAAAAATAAAAATAAAATAAAAAAAAATAACATTTAAAATAAGATCAAAAATATTGTTTCGCCCTAATATTTTCAAAATAAATTCATAAAATATTTGATAATAATAATAATAATAACAATAAATAATAATAATAATAATAATAATAATAATAATAATAATAATAATAATAATAATAATAATAATAATATGAAGAGAAATATAATAATCACTTTTCAAGTCTATGTTCTCATTTTGAGATGAGAATTAAATTATGAAACACAACAAAGATTTTGAAATTATTCTTGACTGCAAATTTATTACTCCTTGTGGTAGGACTGAATATGAAAAGCAGTAGAAGCTCTCTCCTCAAATTCAATTACATCAGCTTTAAGATGTGTCAGCAATGAAGCATCAACAATGAACTATTTGTTGATGTCCCAATTTTCCTACAAAAGTTGCCAGTTGTTCCAGAACATTTCTTTAAATTTCTGTTACCAGTGAAAAAATCACAACTTGTTCACTGTTGCCATTTGGAGCGGTAAACATCAGAGAAAAATATCTTTCTGTTCAACGTATTTTTGGAGCAGAAACATTTCTTGGAACATGTCTCAAAAGCTGGAGTGGAAAAATGACAAAATTATTCATTTAACTTACGAGTACAGAAAATATTTATCTTGGTAGAAATCAACAAAGTTTAGGAGGGAGATGTTATATTGGATTATAATGCGGATAATAAAAAATTTGAAAAGCGAATTTTACTGTGAAAGAAAAAATACTGCAGGAGCAAGTCTTCCTCAATCATTACCAGTAAAAGAGGAATATTATCACTACTACTGATGGGTGTGAAAATCTTGCTACAAAATTTTTTTTTGCCTTGAAACAGAAACTAAACTGTTCCTTTGATTTCACTGCTTCAGTGAAAACGATTGGTATTTCTGGAACAGTATAAATATCCGGAAACAATGACAAAACACAAGGTTCTTTGTTATTTCACAGTGGATGCGGCTTAAGAACTACAACTTAAACACTAATTGCATCTTAACGATTTGTTAAAAAAAAGAAAAAGTTTTGGACGTATTCGAAGAAGTTAATTAAGAAATTTTTAGTTTTTAACTTAAAGAAAAGCATTATTCTTCTAATTTTTTATTTTTTGATAATAGCTACCATTCACGAACATGAATAGTCATGCACTATGTGTGTGTATATATAAAAATATTAAATTTTCAAGATAGATAATATAATCTTAATGTGCATGACAAATCTAATGAAATGGCTTTCGTTTAAGATCTCGCGAGGGCCACGGATCAACAGTTCGCTTTTTCCCCACACCAACATCGGGTCCCGACGCACCAACAACTTTTAATTTTACAGAAATCGTTCTTCTTACAGATGCTATGATATATTACCATCCGAGTAAAGCCTCAGGTATGAAAATATCATTTTTCCTATATATATATATATATATATATATATATATATATATATATATATATATATATATATATATATATATATATATATATATATATATATATATATATATATATATATATATATTGGTTCCTAACACTAGAAAAACAATTACAATAAATTTTAGAAGTTACTTGCTAAGCTTATTTAGGGTACAGGGTCCTTAAGTTTTTTTACGGATCCCATTCCATCATTTTAAAATTGTTCAGCTCTGGCTCCATTTTAAAATTACTTGTCTCCGACTCCATAACTGCAAAATTACCCAGCTCCGACCCCCATCACTGTACCATTTACATTTACGAAATCATTATAAGTAGGTTATGAAATTTCTGAAATGGAAATATTAATGTTTGTTATTAGCTAATTAATTTTCTTCTACAATTACATATAGAGAAAAAAATTATATATTTTTTAGCTTCTGCTCACCCAAAATATTTATTGGGGTTTTGTCACAGGCTAAGCAACACAAAGTATACGAGGAAAAACGATGGGGTATCTAAAATTATAGTTTTAAGCCTTGGTAGGTTTGTTCATTTTCAATAATTTTTCTTTACAATTAGAAACTTTTGTATACTTGTTAATTCATACATTATAATATCAACAACAAACTGAACATACCGTTTCAAAAACTTGGCACATTTCACACCAGAAAGGTCTCTGTTAACAGACAGGAACAGTTACATATACAGAAAGGGAAAAGAGGTTTCAGTAATCCAATTATTCTTATAAACCTTATGAAGACATTTGTTCAGGATGTTTTACATTCAATTACAGACGCTCCGACGTGCGAAGAAGGTTTATTACCTTGCTTAACAGGCGGATGCTACTCCAAAGAGCAAAGATGTGATGGAGAAGTCACGTGTTCGGATCATTCTGACGAATCCGGATGTAAGATAATGATCGGAACTATTCTTAATTTTTTAGTAACGACTTTTAAAAAAAAAATTTAACAATTCTTATTACTAAAAAATTAAAAAGAACTACATAGGTAATCAGATGGCCTTAATTTATATAAAATTTTGCATAATCTAGAATTTAAATTTTGCAAGATTTACATCATTTTATAATTAAAAATAGCAATCATTAAAATCAAAATGATTGAAATTTTATACAATATTCAGAACCATGAACTTGTAATGACTTTGTAATCGATTTCTTAGGTCCAATCAATATCGATCCGTGGAAAAGTTTCCGACTTTACCGGATAAGTCGACTGTTTCGATTTTATGATCCAGATGATGGAGACTGGGCTTGGCGAGACACCAGAAGCTTCGGTAGTGAAATACAAGTGTTTCCCATTCCCAAAAGACCTCAAAATTGGGTTTACTCAATGTTTGCAGTTGGAAAAGAATTAGGTCTTGGCATTATGCCAGGAAAGATACAGGTGTGTGTGTGTAGTTATATATATATATATATATATATATATATATATATATATATATATATATATATATATATATATATATATATATATATATATATATATATATATATATATATATATATATATATATATATATTATTATTATTATTATTATTATAATCATCATCAAAAGTACAAATTGAAAGAAAGCATAAGAGATCAAAGCATTATGTCTGGTAACAGAAAACTCTAATTTCCATGGTAGCAGCAAACATAAAAATTGAGAAGAGGAAAAGACCAAGACAAAAAGAAGGAAAAGAAGATTCACTGGTCGAGGGTTTCTTAATTAAGAATGTCACACTGCTATTGAGATAAAATATGAAGAATTAAAATGTTTCTAAATCTCTCTATTTAAAAAAAAAAGATTGGAAAACGACTTAAAAACACATGAGCAACAGGATAACATTTACAGTCAATGGTTAAGAGGAGCTTCCCCCCCCCCCCACCTTTTTTTTAAGCTTCAGGTTAATTAGGCTCAATCTTAAGATCAAGAAGAAAAGGTAGAGATTGAAAGGCAGGGGAAAAAAATTATCAATATAGGGTACAGGCTCTGAAGAAAGAACATTAAATATACCATGAGGAATATAGCCAGGCTCGACTATACTCCTTTTTTTCTGCTATTAGGCACGGAGAAAAGAGAAATCACATTTAAAAAATTAAACTTTTTAGATGCGAGTTGGAAGGAAGAGTAGATAATGAAATTCATGAAGATAATGAAAATGTTTAAATGTCTCAAAAGTTTAGACTTTAGAGAATTCCTGTATCTATGTATGATAAGACGAGCTATGTGTATTTGAATAAAAGAAACTATGGGTTAAAAACTATTTTATGGAATACCAACAATGTTACAAGTGACAAAATTCATTTTCGTTATTTGTCAATTTTTTACAGATCAATGATCACACATCGTAACTTTGGTCACTTAATATTTTTTAGGTCATATTTCCATATCATCCTATTTACATTTTTTTAAAAATGAAATGTAAAAATGAGAGTTGCTCATTACACGCTATTTTTTATTTTTATTTTTTTTAAAGAGAATTATTCCTAATACACCTAAAAACTAGTTTAAATTAGATGTAATAGATGACCATTCACTTGCAAGACGTTCATCGTTCACTTGCAAGAAGTTCATCGAATCTTTAAAATCTTTAGGAGAGTCTAGCCACTCACATTTCCATTGACGAGCGAGTATGAAAATTGCATTTTGGTAACAAATATTAATATGTATTTGTAGTATTTAATGATTTGAGGATCTGATGAAAATGACTCTTCCTTTAAACTCTAGCACTTCTGGCGATAACTGTTACCTACTTAACATGTCTCTCAACAGACTGTTGTGACAAGGATGGTTTAGTTATAATGGTTTCATTCGATATTGTTCTATATCAATACCTCGTAAAATGGCTTGGGATTGTTGATCATATGAATTGTGATACGATTTTGCTTTTTGGTTTAATGCTGGTAGATGAAATCGCCTTAAGTGAATATTCTCAAGAAGTTCAGAAGTACTTTCCTTATCACTGACAACAATTTAACCTTAAAAATTTCCATTTGAAATATTAAATGAGTGCAGTTTTCCACGTATCGAAGGTATTTTGTTGAAGCTCAATCTTCGAATCTTTTTAAAATCGACCAACATTGCGATCAACATATTTTTTGGGTGTGCAAGAAAAAATTCGTTGCACTACTTTTAAGGCTATTCCCTTCACAGCTTACAACTGAAACCTGGTAATTCTTTGACCTAAGTTGAATAAGATTATTGAACCACAGGTTAATTGTACATCCAGATTTGATCCCTTAGAATCAAGATCATTTTCAACGGTACCCCCCTTGGGGTCAGACGTTAGAAGAGGGATAAACGAAGTACTGATAATTCAAATACACTGGATTTTATCATACGCTGACCTTAAAAATACACCCCAAAAGATAGTTTTTTTTTATCTCATAATTATAAATATATAATATAAAAGTTCAAGAACAAGTAAGCAAAATGTTCTCGTAACAAACATAGAAATAATGAAATTTTTACCAAGTTTTAAGTTATAAATCATGTCTGAAACAAAGGCAGTTGCTGAGTTATGGCCATCCTGGTTATTCTAACTACCTTGAAAACACATTTGTAGCAGTTGACAACCCAAACCTTGAAGCAATCATAAACCAAATATTTCCTACTTTTAACTTAATTTTAACTTTGAGTACAACCCTATTCTAGTGTGTAATGCATTTTGATATATATATATATATATATATATATATATATATATATATATATATATATATATATATATATATATATATATATATATATATATATATATATATATATATATATATATATATATATATATATATATATATATATATATATATATATATATATATATATATATATATATATATATATATATATATATATATATATATATATATATATATATATATATATATATATATATATGCAAGAAGTAATAACTATAACGTTAACTTTTTAGTTTGATTCTGCTGGGCCTTTCATGATCTATGCTGAAGCCCCACCAGTAGCTCGCATGTGGGAGCAAGTAGGAATCAGGGCTTGCGTCTTCAATTTTCATAATTCGATTGTTGGAGTTCTCGTCACTTTACCTCAATCAGAAGATTATCAATCCATAGCAGTAGAAAAGAATGGTGTAGTAGAGTCATATAATCCGAGGCGTATTGAGGGAACCTTTCAACATATTATCTGGGTAAATACATGCTTTTATGTAGTAAGTTATGAAATAATGTAAGATAGTATAAGTAACATTTCTTACTAATAACTATTCAAATACGCTAGTTACAACCTGGAGAATCGTACGACGTTAACATACCGATCATATTCAAAAGGATGGGAATTATAGAAGTTACAGTAGAAGGAGCTACACAAATGCAGAAGGATTCGCAAACAGTTACAATAGAAGTAGTTGCTGAGGTCAGTGATATTGTTATTGTTATTTATTAGAAGTTTCTTAGGCATGAATTTCTAAGGTTTCATGAATTTCATTATGAAGAAAACATTTTAATAATAGTTTTATGAATTTTTAAAATTAATAAATTGAAAAACAAAAGATCGAGAAAGCAATTTGCGAAAAACAGACGAAAGAAAAAAAAAGATGAGATGACAATGTAAAGAGGAAGGGATAAGAAAGGCGATAAGAAAATACAATGTTTATGATAAAAACGAGACAGTTCGGAAGGATTTATAGTAATAAGAGTTCACGCAAAAAACCCTGAAGGTACTGGCTTTTTAACACCATAAAATTCCTTTTCTTCTTTAATAAAAATAAAAATAAATATAAATATATCATAATTTACTGAAAATAACAAAACTATTATTACCATTTGCAGTTTATAATAATTAGTCAAATTAACAAAATTATTTTAACATTTTCCTTTGATTCTAAAAATATTTTTATTTTTACGTCAAGTTCTTAAATATCATTAAACCCAAACTTGTTTTCCTGATTTTATCTTTCCTAACTTATTTCTCAATTGAACCAAACTTTTTGAATCGTAATAAAGAACCTCTCAAATGAGCTAGAGCTAGCTGAACAAATATATATATATATATATATATATATATATATATATATATATATATATATATATATATATATATATATATATATATATATATATATATATATATATATATATATTATATATATATATATATAATATATATATCCACTGGTCGCAAATCTTTATTCGAAGTAATTAACATCCAAATTCGTATAGAGTTCTTCTTTGTCGTTTAAGAGCGTACACAACATCCACAGCTGTAACGCTCTTTCTGTGTTCAGTGCAGGCATCAGCATCTGATTACGTTTTCAAGAAAGACTTTGAGAACACCATAAACTTCTTCGCAAATCAAGCCAGAGATACGCTTTACTCCACCTCGAGGAGAGCGTCACGAGCTCTCATTACGTCCATCGTCCCGAATTTTTCGGGACAGTACCGATTTTTTAAGCCGTGTCCCGATTTTTTTTAGAGACGGACATTTGTCCCAAATTTTAGATTTGGCAAAAATTATTCTTCAGCCAGTCAGCAAAAGAAGTCAGTGACACACCGCAATACAGCCAGAGGGCGCGGCGCATGGGAGCATAAGGCAAATTTTTTTTTTTTTTTTTTTTTTTTTTTTTTTTTTTTTTTTTTTTTTTAAGAATGTCTTAAACTAATAAACCATATGACTTGTTTTCGAAAACAACATTCGTATTTCTTCTTTATTTCTTTATATTAAAAATCCTTCTCCTTTATACATCCCTTAAGTGTATTTGGAGGGGGGGAGGGGGCAATGTTCAGAAGCGTCCCGAATTTTGGTCAGAAAAACATAGCCACCTTAGTGTGGACGCTATAAAAAGGGTTTTTAGGAGAAACAATGATTGCTTGAGTGAATTTGAGGAGAGAGTAAATGTGTGTCTATTAAGGAATTTAAACGGGAGGGTTGGTGTGGATAGGGGAGAAGGGGTGGTGGGCCCGTTTGGGGTGGGGGATAGAAATACAAATGGAGAGAATCTAGTAGAAGTATGCGTGGCGAATAGATTATTAATAGGAAATACTTGGCTTCATAAAAAGTTGAAAACGCAAGGGGGTTTAATAGATTTCATATGTACTAAGAAAAGAATAAGAGATAGATTATTAGATGTGAATGTGTTTAGAGGAGATGCTAGAGGGATAACTCAGACATTATTTGATACTTGCCAATATCAGAGTAAGAGGAGGTTAGAGGAAAATTGGGGATACGAGTAGAGTAGTAGAGATTGTAAAAGTGGAGAGATTGTAGGAAGAGGGAGTGGGGAAGCATTTTTAAATTTAAGTTTATATATATAGGAAATGACATGTAGTCCAAATCTCACAGTTTCAAGAAAGTTACTATTTATGCCTTTTTTTAAATGCAACTTAGAATTCTGAGAAACTCAAACTAATATTGCATCAGCTATATATATATATATATATATATATATATATATATATATATATATATATATATATATATATATATATATATATATATATATATATATATATATATATATATATATATATATATATATATATATATATATATATATATATATATACTAGAATCACACTGCTAAAAAAAATTTAACAAATTTGTTAGTGAATAAAATACACATGGGAACAAACAAATTACAAATAATAAACCAAATATACTTACCCACAACAAACAAAAAAATAGTTGTCTGATAGTAGAGGTTGGAGTCCCTTGGAATGGGGGTGTCTCGGCTTATGAAAGAGAGAAAGAACTGAAATATGAATTACGCAGAATCTGGAATATAGATAGAATTGAGATAGTCCAAGTTATCGTGGGAGCGACGAGGATAATGCAAAAACGCTTGATAAAAACATCTAGAAAAGCTACCTATACAGTTTTCTACGTTGGAACTGCGTATGTGTGGCTGTTATAAAAGAATGTATAAGTATCTTAAGAATGGTATTGGGATACCGGTAGAAGACACCAAAGGATAGAAAATGTTGTCATTCTAAGTATTAAGCTTTGATTACGAATGACTCCATAAAAAAACCTAAAAGGAAGTTGAAAAAAATAAATCCTTAAGTAGAAAAATAGTGAAGAATGCAATTTCCCTCATTTTACAACTAAGGTTGCAAAATGGATACGCTCTCTCTCTCTCTCTCTCTATATAACTCTCTCTCTCTATATATATATATATATATATATATATATATATATATATATATATATATATATATATATATATATATATATATATATATATATATATATATATATATATATATATATATATATATATATATATATATATATATATATATATATATATATATATATATATATATATATATATATATATATATATATATATATATATATATATATATATATATATATATATATATATATATATATATATATATATATATATATATATATATATATATATATATATATATATATATATATATATATATATATATATATATATATATATATATATATATATATATATATATATATATATATATATACTAGGGTGCAGGAATTGGATTGCATACCTCCATAATCCTCGATTTAAAAGATCGAGCTCTTGTTTATGAATTTTTGGACATTCCACTTGACGAGTCTCCAATAATACCATACTCTCTTCAAAGAAGATACGTGTTCGGAACCCCTTCTGGATCAGTCTCCATTTGCGGTACATGACTCATATCCCATATATATATATACCCTTATATATATATATATATATATATATATATATATATATATATATATATATATATATATATATATATATATATATATATATATATATATATATATATATATATATATATATATATATATATATATATATATATATATATATATATATATATATATATACACACACACACAATGGAAAATATGAGTCATGTACCGACTAGTGTTTACAAAGCTAGTTTATTTTATTGTCTTTTGGCTCCACAGGCGATATTGTCGGTCCGTCTTTCCCTGATATTCCCATGAGCGAAGGTAGCATGATAGGATTCGGATCCATAGGCGCAGAAACATCTTCCTATAACTTTGGCGTCAATATCTGGACTCTCCATTACCTTCGATTAACAAATCAACTTACAGATGATCTCATGTATAAGGTAATTTTTTGTGTGTATACAGTATATACATGTAATTTTTGCGCATAGAGTATTTACATGTATATATGGAAATACGTTCATGTGTACCTAAAAGTATGTTTATAAATTTTAAAGTCAAATATTTAAAAAACGTATATTTGTTGTTCTTTCTCTCATATATATATATATATATATATATATATATATATATATATATATATATATATATATATATATATATATATATATATATATATATATATATATATATATATATATATATATATATATATATATATATATATATATAACCGAAGCCCCAATAGTTTAAATGAAGTTTTTAAAGGTCAATTATCTCTAAGTTAATGACACTTCCCACCGTATCTTAAAATTATCTCTGCCAGTATTTGCTGAATTTAAAAACTTTTTTCTTTAAAACAGAGAACGCAAAGTTCTCACTAAATATCTCTGAATTTAGAAACCAAAAGTCACTCTTTTTATTATATCTTTATTATTTAGAAACCAAAAAGCTTCTTAAATAAATCTTATCGGATAAATAATTATTTTCCTTTAAAATGTATTTATTTATGATAATTTTGGTCACGTCTGCTAGGTTGATGGTAAAGTCCTAGTTAAATTTCCGTCGCCTTAAAAGGGAAGGTATTCTGTTCACTTTTCTCCTCTTCTAGGACGGAGCTAATTTGGCGACCGAAGATCTTAAAGTTTTTTGTAAGTTTGGTTGGTTCTCTTCTAAGCTTTCCTGTGATGAGTTTTCTTTTGTTGCTTCTTTACTTTTTCGGAGTCTGAGGAATTATTGATTTCCGGTGTTCGGGTACCGGCTCGTATTCGTTTGTTGCGGTACTTGTGTAAGAGTTTTCTCATGCGTAATTATTTACATAAGTATCACAAAAGATTCTTACTCAGACAATATAACTTTGCATTCAAGCAAGTAACAAAATATATGGTTTCATTTTATCCTGTTATATATATATATATATATATATATATATATATATATATATATATATATATATATATATATATATATATATATATATATATATATATATATATATATATATATATATATATATATATATATATATATATATATATATATATATATGTCGTTTCTCGCTGTTAAGGCCAGGCCAGAGTTACACGAAATCAACTAGAATAAGGAGAGAAAAAATTCAGTTAAAAAAATTAAGAGTCGTCACTTCACGAATATATATATATATATATATATATATATATATATATATATATATATATATATATATATATATATATATATATATATATATATATATATATATATATATATATATATATAATCTTAGGTTTTAACTGCCGTGAACGTAGATTATGCAGCTCTAGCAAGGTTTCAAACCGATGATGGAAGTTTCTCTAATTGGATTGGATCAGAACCAAGTGTTTGGTTGACGGCTTATGCATTGAGAATTTTGTTGGTTGCGGACTTTCAGGTAATAAGTTATTCTGAGAAATTTGTTGGTTGCGGACTTTCAGGTTAAGTTATTCTGAGAAATTTGTTGGTTGCGGACTTTCAGGTAATAAGTTATTCTGAGAAATTTGTTGGTTGCGGACTTTCAGGTTAATACCTTACTCAACCTCAAGTACTAAGCTACGAAATTCTTTTGTATTCATTTCTTACTAAATTTTCAAAATATTTTGTACGCATATAGAATATTATATGTCTATAATCTATATAATGAGCGGTTTCAAATCTTTGGGAAACCTGATGAAATTAGTTACACGGGCACCTAGTGAAAAGGGAAATGGATATTGAAAAACATTTTTAAATTACTACATTTTCTTTGTTGAAATTCAAATTTCCCTGGTTCTCTTTCCCCTGGAAACATAACTGTAAAATCCCAAAAAATGGTCTTATGTTAACAGAAATGAGGTGACCTTTCAAACTTCAGTTTTTCCCTACTTATTTACTGCATTATTAAAGCAACCTTAACTTACTATCAATTGTTAACAACGATTTCAAGTATTATTAATGTTGTTAATTCCAAGACCTTTGAGTTACAGGTAATCAGAAAATGAATTGGAAATCATTTTAAAGATATACTTTAATCAAAATTTTTTTTTTTTTTTTTTTTTTTTTTGAGTGAATAGGAGACGAAGTTTCAGATATATCATCAATGAAAAGAAAGTTATATATATATATATATATATATATATATATATATATATATATATATATATATATATATATATATATATATATATATATATATATATATATATATGTGCGTGTGTGTGTGTATGTATGTATGTGTTGCGTGCATGCATGAGTGTGAGTACACTGGTGTATTTAAAGAAGCCATGGATAATAATGAAATTTTTTTTTTTTAAATTTTGTAAAAAAAAAAAATTTTTTTTTTTTTTTTTTTATATATATATATATAAAGGGTGGTTAAATTGTATGGACCGATGTTGAATGTGAACCACACCTAAACGTCAAGTTTTTTACTGCATTTCATTTGACTTTTTTCAATTTCAGACTTACTCAATTTGAACCATGGAAAGATACACAATGGAGCAACGTGTTAAAGTTATTCAGGCTTATTATGAAAATGGGCGTTCAAATCAAAATGCATATCGTGCACTTCGTGATTTTTTTGGTCAATTTAATCGTCCAAATGTGCGTACAATCGGAAAAATCGTGAAAAAATTTGAGCAAACCGGGTCTGTAGGAGATTTGAAAAGACCAGTGCATGCTCGTACAGCTCGTACTGCAGAAAATATTGCTGCTGTTCGCGATAGTGTGGCTGAGGAGCCATCCACTTCAACTCGTCGTCGTGCCCAACAATTGCACCTCTCACGCTCGTCGTTGATGAACATTATGCATAAAGACTTGCATTTAAACGCTTACAAGGTGCAATTGACTCAAGAACTAAAGCCTCTTGACCATACAAAACGTCGTCAATGGTCAGAATGGTGGCAAGAAATGGCAACAGTGGATGATCAATTTTCGAGGAAAATCATCTTCAGTGATGAGGCACATTTTCACCTCAGTGGATTCGTCAATAAGCAGAATTGCCGCATTTGGGCGAATGCTAATCCAAGAGTGATTGTCGAAAAACCAATGCACCCACAAAGAGTGACTGTTTGGTGTGGTTTATGGGCTGGCGGCATCATCGGGCCGTATTTTTTCCAAAATGAGGCCGGTCAGGCAGTTACTGTGAATGGTGTTCGCTATCGTGAGATGATAACGAACTTTTTATGGCACGAATTGGAAGGTATGGATGTGGACGATATGTGGTTTCAACAGGACGGTGCCACTTGCCACACAGCTAACGAAACAATGGCTATTTTGCGCGACAAATTCAATGGCCGTGTTATCTCACGTGGTGGCGATGTCAATTGGCCGCCAAGATCATGTGATTTGACACCGTTGGACTTCTTTCTTTGGGGTTATTTGAAAGAAAAGGTGTACGTCGATAAGCCAGCAACAATTCAAGAGCTAAAGGATGAGATAATTCGGCACATTAACGGCATAGAACCCCAATTATGCCTCAGCGTCATCGAAAATTTGGACCATCGGATGGAGGTGTGCCGCCGAGGTCGCGGCGGCCATTTGGCCGATATTTTGTTCCATACATAATTGAACCATACCATATTATCATAATAAAAAGAAATGACAATAAATTCCTAAGTAATTTGTGTTTTATTCAAAATCAACATCGGCCCTTAAAATTTAACCACCCTTTACTTTTGTGTATATATATATATATATATATATATATATATATATATATATATATATATATATATATATATATATATATATATATATATATATATATATATATATATATATCAGGGGCAGCTCATGACGTGGTTGCAGGTTTGTGCAACCACCACTATATGCAACTAACTAGTGTGCAACTGTTATTTATTACTTTTTATTAATTTTTCTAATAGGATTAAATATTTAATAAATTTTATCTTATTATAATAACACTCCAATGAAAAGTTATTTAATGTAAAAAAAAAAAAAATCATACAATTTTGATTAGTTATTCCAAACAAAGAAAATAATGTAAGTGGTTGCAAAAATTTTGCAAACTAATCCTTTAATATAACGGAAGAGAATTGTGTGTGCACGCTTACCGCTCGAGCGTTTCTATTAGTATGATGTGGTTGCAAATAAAATGCAACTGACCGTACAAACCTTCGTTTATAGTGCAAGAAACATTTTGAAAGAAATTTTAAGAAAAGTATACATATTTCAAATTTTGTTCTTCACAGTTTAGAATATTTTTATATTTATTATTATTATTATACTTATACTTAATAATAATAATAATAATAATATATTATTATTATTATTATTATTTATATAAGTTTTATATACAATAAGTGAGTTAACGTTCTCAAGACTCAAAAACGTAATTCAACATTATACCTTGGTAAACTATTATTAGTAGTAGTAGTACTAGTAGCATGAAAGTAGTAATTATATTTATATATTTATTATTAATAGTAAGCAGAAGTAGTAGTATAGTATAGCTATTTTTTTGTATGTGTTTTCATCCCGAAAATGATTTTTATCAAGAAAAATAGGTCAGAAATATAAACAAAAATATTTTTCCATATATATATATATATATATATATATATATATATATATATATATATATATATATATATATATATATATATATATATATATATATATATATATATATATATACAGGACTGGGAGAACTATATATACATAGACAGGAACATTATTCATAGAGGCATACAATGGTTACTGGACTACCAAACAAAGCATGGTTCTTTCCACGAAACTGAACACTATTTGCATCCTCTCGACCCCAAAGTCGACCCCAGGGTATGTAAAGGATCTTTTTCTTGTTTCCAGTTTTAGATATGTAAATTAATTCTGATTATTACTGTTCTAATTCAAATAAAATGGAATTTTTAAAATAAATTTCTCTCTCTCTCTCTCTCTCTCTCTCTCTATATATATATATATATATATATATATATATATATATATATATATATATATATATATATATATATATATATATATATATATATATATATATATATATATATATATGGCCTTTGTATAAACTATACAAATTAGATTTACACCAAATTCTGCATCCGAAAAATAAAATTAAAAAAAAAATACATAATAATACTAATAAAATAAGATAATAATAATATATAATAATAATAATAATAATAATAATAATAATAATAATAATAATAATAATAATAAAGATAAAAATAAAAATTTTGACAATGGTTTTTTTTTTTTTTTTTTAAATACAAGTCCATCTCACGGGAATTGCTTTATTCAAGGAGAGGTACTTTTCTATGTATATAGATTATACCTATGATCCACAAGCGAGGTAGGACCTCCGTCCTCAAGTAGGCAAATCAATTCCTAT